>PVKS010013741.1:0-50031 GCA_004027875.1 Aplodontia rufa
GGCAAGTTATTTTAAAAGATAAGTTCATTATTCAGTCTGCTCCATATATCAGAAAGAAATTACAGAAATTAACAACAGGCTCTGGGACTTCCCTCAATGACCTACTCACAATAGCCTCCCAGGTCTTTTTCAACCAAGACCAAGAGGAGTCTTTAAGGGACCACTGAAAGAAACAAAGAGATGCAAGACAGGTACAATTATTGGCAGTAGCTTTTAGGAGCCTCCCTTTCCTTCTCCACAGAACCCTCGCGCCCCTGAAGACATCTATCATCATTGCAGAAGATCAGGACATTGGAAGAAAGATTGCCCAAACGAGGGTGAGCCTCCAAAGATTCCTTGCCCTAGGTGTGGCAAGAAAGGTCATTGGAAAGTTGACTGCCCCAAGGGCTGAAGTTACACTCTCCAAATGGTGGCCCCAAAATGATGAGGCTTTCAGGATCAGCTGGCGCCCCAAGCAGTCACCATCAGTGGGGCTGAAGGGAGGGTAATTCTGGAGGTAGGAAATAGGGTCATTCAATTTCTTTTAGATACTGGCGCCACCTATAGTGTTTTAACTTCATTTCCTGGTCACCTTTCTGCTAAATCCTGTTCTGTAATAGGAGTCGAAGGAACACCCCAGGTAAGACATTTTACTCCTCCTTTATGCTGTAATTGGGAAGATGTAATATTTACTCATTCCTTTTTGGTAATGACAGAATGTCCAACTCCCTTGTTGGGTTGTGACATCTTAACAAAATTGGGAGCTTATATAAGCTTTTCACATAATGTATCTAGTTCTTTCCTTTTAATGTTATCAGTCAATTAACAATTAAAACAATTGGCTGACATTAGAGAAGGTAATAGACCCCACAGTTTGGGAGACAGGAATACCTGGTCATGCTATAGATGCTCAACCAGTAAAAATTAAAGGATCCCACAATTTTCCCTCACTGAAGACAATATCCATTAAAGACAGAAGCACTTGAAGGGCTCAAACCATTAATTAAAAGTTTTTGGCCAATGGATTATTAGTCCCTTGTGACTCATCCTGTAACACTCCTATTCTTGCTGTTAAGAAATCCTCAGGGGAAATATAGGCTAATACAAGATCTAAGAATTATTAATGAAGCAGTTGTATCAATATATCCAGGGTCCCTAATCCTTATGTTCTGTTGGGAAGAATTCCCTCAGACATGGAATGGTTTTCAGTCATTGACTTAAAAGATGCTTTTTTGCATTCCCTTATCCAAAGATTCTCAGTTTGTTTGCTTTTGAATGGACTGATCCTCTGGGAAGATCTCAACAGCTAAGTTGGACAGTGTTACCCCAAGGTTTTAGAGATAGTCCTCATCTTTTTGGACAAGTCTTAGCTGCAGACTTGGAAAAAGTTGAAATTAGCATCAGGGACCATCCTACAGTATGTAGATGACCTTCTTATTTGCTCCCCTACAAAGGAATGGGCACAAACCCATGTAACCCAGACTTTAAACTTCCTAGCTATGAAGGAATATAAAGTTTCTAAAAAAAAAAGGTCCAGTTAGTTAGACAGGAGGTGACTTATCTGGGTTTATCTTTTGAAAGAAGTCCCTTTCTCCAAAATACGTAAAAACTGTGCAATTAATCTATTCCTAACACCAAGAAACAGCTAAGGGACTTTCTAGGCCTCACAGGGTTCAGTTGACTCTGGATCCCAGGATATGGAGAAATTGCCAAGCCCTTATATGAGGCATTAAAAGATGACTCTAATTCTAATCTGATTTCCTTGGATATGAAGCAGAAAAGGCTTTTCAAAGACTTAAGGATTCCTTGTTACAGGCCCCTGCATTGGGACTGCCTATGATTAATAAGCCTTTTTATTTATATGTAACTGAGAAGCAAGGAGTGGCTTTAGGAGTACTAACACAACCTTTGGGCCCCACTAAAAGGCCAGTTAGATACTTAATCTAACCAAATAGATCCAGTGGCCAGAGGCTGCCCAAGCTGCTTGAGGGGAGTAGCTAATACATTTCTTCTAGTTTTAGAAGCAAATAAACTCACCTTGGGTGCTCCCTTAGAGGTATTCATTCCCCATCAAGTAGCTCCACTGCTAGAACTAAAAGGCAGCCACTGGTTATCAAATAGTAGGATAGTATACTATCAAACCTTGCTCCTGGAGAATCCAGATCTTAAAATTCACAGATGTAACCTTTTTAAGTCCTGCCACTTTTCTTCCTTTACCAGATGATGACCTTCCTTACCATGAGTGCATAGATATTCTGTCTTTGTCCTATACTAGCAGAGAGGACCTAAAGGAAGAGCCTTTGGACAACTGTGATCATATCTGGTATACTGATGGGAGTTCTTTCATACATAATGGAATGCAAAAGGCAGGATATGCAGTTGTTTCATTAATAACAGTAATTGAAGCTAAATTGTTACCACCCTCTACCTCTGCACAATTGGCAGAATTAATAGCCTTAACCAGGGCTTTAGGTTTGGGAAAATGAAAGGAAGTTACTATATACACTGACTCTAAATATGCCTATCTAGTTTTACATGCACATGCTGCAGTACGGAAAGAGAGAGGATTTCTCACAGCTAACAATAGCCCTACCAAATATGGGTCTCAAAATCTATACTTGCTCCAAGAAGTAAAAGAGCCATTAGAAATTGCAGTGATTCACTGCAAGGGACATCAGAGAAGTGACTCTGAGGTGGCCCAAGGAAATAGATTTGCAGACATGATGGCTAAACAGGCAGCATTAACATGTATAGAAGCTGCTTTACATAATGAAGTGTCAGAGCAACAAAAGCCAAATGAAAAACTAGAAGCTGCTTTAATACCTAGTCCCTCTCAGTTGTCAGAGATGACTCCTAAGTATTCTACAGAAGAATTACAATGGGCCTCAGGAAAAAAATATTATGTCAGGAGACAGCTTTACCTTGGAAAGAGGTGCTTCCCATTGCTCTTCTTTGAATCAGAGTAGCTCCTTCCTCATCCCTAGGCTTGAGTCCATATGAGGATTTATATGGGAGCCCTTTTCTAAGAACAGACTTAGTGATGTTTGAAGAAAGCTCTTTTCTCCTAAAACATACAACAGCTTTGAGTCAATACCAGCAAGCACTGAAGGAGTTTGGGTTGAAAGTATTACCCCATTTTGAGCAGGAGCAATTTCCTTTATACAAACCTGGAACTCTGGTGTTAATTAAGACTTACAGGGATAATCAGTCCTCTTCCAATCTAGCTCCAGTCTGGAAAGGTCCATTTCCTATTCTTCTTTCTACTCCTACAGCCATTAAAGTACCTGGCATTTCCAGTTGGATCCACCACTCTTGGGTAAAACTTTGGCATCCTGAATCAACTCCCAGAGAAACTTCTCCCTCTCAAGGGATCAAGGAATGTTACTCCTACACTCCACTGGAAGACCTAAATAAAATACCTCTTCTGTAAAGACAATGGTGATATGTAAACTATTCTTCATTTCTTTCTGTTCTATTTTATACTAGACTGGGTTCAACAGTATGCTACTAAGTTACCGAGAGATAATTGCTTATGCCATTATCCAAACTAAATGTTGTGTTTACATCCCTAACAATGTAAAATTTACATTTCCAAATAGACAATAGGTCCTCACCAGCCTTGTCAATGTTTTAACTCAGTTTTCTGGCACTTCATGGTGGAAGAAAATTGCTGGTCTCTATAGTCATTATCCTATTCGTTGATATATTCAGATGTTGCTGCATTTACTGTTATATCAATCTTATTCCAAAACTTACTCTTCTTGTTTCATTCATAGGACATCCACCTCCCAGATGGCTTTACAACCTGGTTCCACTAAACTAGACATTTATTGTGGCCCCTTGGATACTCTGAAGCATTTCACTGACAGAGAGCAAGGGTTGGAGATACCTACCTTGTAGGCCTACACCCCAATCAGCAGGAAGTAGCTATTGATTTGATTTCATTGCCCTTATTCCCTGTATGATTCAGGGACTCCAATCCTTGGGGTGGGGGAATGTTAGGTAGTAACTAACAATGAGTAGTGAAATGCTTGACAAGGCCACAGGTTTAGTCTTGAAGTTTGCTGTAAGCTACTACCAAGGCAGATAAGCTATGGGAAAACATTAGTACACAAGTGTTGAGGGGAAACAAAGACAAAAGGGGAGGGAGAATGCCTCAAAAACAAAGGATCTATGGGCCTGTCTCTTCACAGGCCCCATAAAAGTTGAGATGAACCTAAAAGTTACTGGCACCAGGTATCTTTTACTAGCTCAGAGGGGGCATGTCTAGGATCCACGGGAACAAAATAAGATTGTCACCTAAGATCACCACCAAGGTAATCTCTTTTCAGGTGCAGCTCAGCTTTCATCTTTCTCTCTTTCTAGAGGACACTATCCTGACTCAGTGTGTCTGGCGTTAGTAGACAGTTGCCCTCTGATCCTGGTTAACTTTAGATGCAAGGAGTTGAGTGAAGGAGTGAGGCAACTAAGAGATTCTGGCCAGGGTCACTCCCTGGTGGATCTCAAAGGCTTTTCCCCAGATCTCCTCTCCCAACAGCCCTTAGGGGTATCCTAAAGTAACCAGTTGATTGGATGATGCTGAGTGAATGCCCCAGAACTATGCACCTCCGTATGAGCCAAACTCTTCTTCCAAAGCTCATTCCTCCCTAGCAAAGCTGGTGTGTGGGACAGAGGAAGGCTTACAACAACTGAAGGCAGTTGACTGGGGATACTCTCCAGTGCTGCAAGAAGGTCTCTTGTCCAGATTCTGTCCCCAACAGCCCTCAGGGGTCCCAGCATTGACCATTATCTGTTTCTCTTTGTTTCTGACTGCCTTGGCCTGATGGTGGAGGGCACCCTAACTCAATGAATCTCAGACCCTGAGACGAAGTCTTGGTCTGATCTAAGGTGTTTGGGAAAGAGGTGACCCATTAATCCCCAGAGCATGACCCTAGCAGTCTCTCCCTCTTCTGAAATGTTTCTACTCTGTCTGTCCGTGATATCCACCTCTTAAGCAGGGACCCATTCATTGTGAGAGAGATGATAAAACTCCCTTAGCTTTAACACCTTTTCTTCAGTAACCTCTTCATTTGGCAGGAGAAGTAAAAAGTTTTGTGTCAGAGTGAACCACCTCTCCTCTCTCCCAGTTCAGGAAGCCAAATCATTTATCTTCTCTAATGGGAATGTCACCCAGAGTACCAACAGACTTGCCACTTCAAATTGAGGTGCATAATATAGAATGATGGGCCTGTGAGTATGAGAACTAAAGAGAATCGTGTAAAGCAAATTTTAAAGGTACAACTAGTTGGCAAATATCCTCCCTTAGAATGAGGCCTCAACAACTGCAGGCCGCTCTAGACTGCTTTACTACTGTGGGACATTACAAGTTATAGGGATTGCCAGTAATGCCACTAAGTCTAGATTCCCTTAGGTCTTTGGCATGTGGCAAACAAAGACCTTTGCATCTTCACTGGTAAGGCAGCAATAAATCTAGCAGGGTTTAGGGAAAGGAGAGGCAAGATTGATGACCATCAGAAGCCCCCTGAAAAAGGACGTCCACTTAAATTCAGGTGGGAGCTTCATTTTCACAAGTTATGCCAGGTTCACCACTAGCCTGCATAACCCAGGAATGCCCAAGAATGCACCTCAGTCTATCATTTTGCAGCTTAGTTCATTTGCAAAATTGAAGGAGACACCTGCTATTTACCTGTCCCACAGCCATCTTTTAAAATGCAAACTACATGAGCTAGTGCCTAAACCAGTTTGAGGCCAGAGGGAAAAAAGGCTTGAAATGCTACTTTTAAATTCCAGGGGCTGTGAGGCCTAAGAGACTATGTTTACTCTCTTTCTACATGCTGAGATTCTAGGAGGAGATAGATAGAAAGGATCAGGAAAGTCCAGCTGCTCCAGGTTCTTAGCCTTTAGCTTACGGGGCCTACATCTTGTACTTTGGAGATAATTTAACAGGGACTCAGCTTTAGGAAGCTGGTAGGACAGGCCCAAAAACATCAAAAAACACTAATTCCTGAGCTTTCTCTCCTCTTCTCTTCATTTGGACACAACAAAAGGAAATTGGAAGGATTCCACATAGGTTCTTTATTCTTAAAAAGCAACTTCCTGTGAATTCATCAGCTCTCATTCCTTCAATGCCTGGACTAACTCTGTGGTCTGCTAAAGATGGTTGCATGCTCCTTTACTAGAATAAATATGGATGTTTCTTTCTTTCTTTTTTTTTTTTTTTTTTTTTTTTTTTTTTTTTTTTTTTTTTTTTTTTTTTTTTTTTTTTTGATTTTGAGCTCAATTTTACTGGTGAATTCACCTATTTTTGTACACCTAAATATATTTTTCAGTCAGTCTTGTTTTATCTAACTAGAGTTTTTAATTGTGGTTTTCTACTGCTTTCTTTATTCAAAAGGTCAATTATTCCAAGGCTCTAAAATCTGTCTTTCCTGTTGGTTATTTCGTGTGCACACCTGTCCTGTGTGTTTGTGTACATGTATGCTATATGTGTGTTCAACATGGTTCCAAATTGGCTTATAGATGAGCGCTCATAAATTAAATTTAAAAAAAAGAGAAAAGAAAATGGATCCAAATGCCTTTTAGTTCACGTGACTTAAATGTTTAAAAAAGAGGTTCAATCTAAATAATTTAGAGATAAGAGTAAAGTTGTGTTTAAGAGTACTAGCTCACAAGTTTTTTCCAGGTGGTCAATCAATAGAATGTTGATTTCTATAAATGTTTAGAGTGTGACATTCAGTATTTCTAGGATTTTTCTTCAAAGGAAAAAATGGCTTATATTTGTCTGGTATTCTGATTTCATGGGTAACCTGATGTTAACAATTAAAAATGAGTAAATTAGATTTAACGTAAATGGGATTAATCTCCAAAAAAGTGTTAGAGGAGACATCTGATAAATTTGTAAAGTCAAAATGTTAAAACATTAACTGCTAAGTAAATTCAAGTAATCTTGACTTCTTAGTTTCTATAAGGTGACATTTGGGTTTATTAAGTGTGTTCTTATAAATTCTATAAGGTAATATACATTTGAGTTTATTAAATGTGCCTTTATAGATTGGAAACTAAAAAGGATAATTTAAGGTTGCTTTGATCTGGGTCTTCATTAAAAGCATGGTTATTAAGAGTTAAAATTATAACAGGTGTAATTCTATATGTAAAGAGTACAAAAAGTTTTAGCTGTGTATCAATTAAAGTACTATAAATGGCATAAATACTTAATTTTATTAGATGAAATAATTAGAAAGATTTAAAAAATTATAAGGATTGTTTCCTAAGTGTAAAGTTAGGAAAAAATCATCAGCTGGGAAAAATCAGCAACTGGGAAAGATACTGATAGGGCAAAGTCTAATTCTTTAGGGTTTCTTAAGACATTGGTATGCTTATCAAGGTGATTTCATGTGTCTATGTGTTACATAGTTTAAAGCAGGCAAGGTAACTAAGGCAGACAAGTTAACCAAGTGCTATCTTTTAAACATTGTTCATTTTAAACCTGGCTTACATTTGTTTTAAATGCATGGAGGCTTTATCATCAATGGGTTGCATTTTTAAATCAGTCTTTGATCATTGGTACTGTTTCCTCTTGGCAGTCTCATTTTGTATTTTTTAACCGTTTTGACTTAAATAGTATGAACCATAGTCTTTCTCACCTTAAAGTAATTGGGAACATTGGAAGTTTCATAAGGATTACATACGAACGCAGATTTAAGAAAATGTCAACCAGTAGGAAAGAAATACAACAGGTTACAGGTATGGACATATACTTTAATATGGAAATTAAAATGAAAGAAATGTTCCTGGATGAAGAAAGAAATGTTTTTGGATGAAGAAATATAGTGTCAAAATAAGTGGCAGAAGGTTTGTGGAAGGTAAATCTCAGAAGCTTGTGTGTTATTAAGTTGAATAAAATTGGCACAATTTAAAGTTATTTAAAGTTTCAGTTAAGTTCAAACATTAATGTACTTTTATGAACCAGAATCTAATTCTATGTGTTGAAATAATAAGGATTTCTTAAAATATTGACCTGCTCTTATCAGATGTTAGGCTTAATTACTTAGAAAAATTAAATCTTAAAGGAATTATAATTTATACCTGTTTTAAAACATTTTAAATGGTTACTTCATAACATCAAATGAGCAACTGTTTGTAGGCTTTTACAATATAGCGGACACTTTGATATAGGTAACTAGAACTATATTTAAGAACTAGATGTTTATCTGAGCCTTGTTTAAATGTTACATAAGTTTATAAAATAAGAACTTATGGAGGGTTACAGACAGAGTAATTAGCATGCTCTCTTTTATACATTGTATTTCAAAACCTAGGTTATATCTGCTTGCTTTAATTACATAAATGTTTCATTTTATATACCAGATAATAAGTCTACCTCTGATCGTCAACACTTTCCTAAATTTAGAAATTTTAAAGCTTTTGCAAAACCTATGCAGGCTTATGATTATTGTTATAATACACTATCGATCCTAAATTTTTATTCAAAGGTTAAATTTAGTTAATATAAGGACATCTATATAACTAATACTGGCTTTGTTGTGGATTAGATTTATTCATGTCTTCCAAATATATGAATTCTTTAAGGTGTAAAATTTAGGGCAGCATTTTACCAAGCTGATGTTTCCAAACAAATTTAAGTATGTATTTATTTATGTCATTTAATATTTTGTAATTGGATTAGAATAACTTGACTTTTTACACTGGTATAAAAATTTAACTATATTTTTGTAAAATAGTAAGGAGAGCCTAATTTATTTAAAGATTAGAAATGTGGAACATAAAAACACTTTGCTACCTTTTCTACAAAAAAGAGCCCTCTTAGTGTTTTTTTTTTTTTTAAATGTTTGAGATATAAGGCTGTATATTATACTCAGGAAAATCCTACAGCCTTTCTGGAGAAACACAGGGAGGCATTGAGAAAACACATTATCATGGACCCTGAGTCCATAGAGGGCCACATAATTTCAAATGACAAATTTATCACTCAAATGGCCCTAGACACTCAGAGGAAGTTACAATAATTGGCATATGGCCCTGATCAGTCTTTAGATAACATCCCCCAGCTTGCAGCCTCTGTCTTTTGTAACAGTGATCAGGAGGAGAGGAAAGAAAAGGAACAAAGAGACTGGAAAAACCTGAGGCACTGGCTGGTTATGACCCTGCAAGGAGTAAGCTTCCATGATAATATAGGAGAGGAATGGGATGGACCCCAAGCCATGAAAAGGACTTATGTTCATTGTGAAAAAGTGGGACATTACCTGTAGGAGTGCCCATAGGCCAAGCACCAAGTGACCACCACCAAGGCCCTATCCTATCTCTCAAGGCAATCACTGGAGGAATAAATGTCCCCAGGAGCGCAGGCCCTTGGGTCCAAAGTTCCCCACATAAGCCTGACAGGGCTGAGGAAGGCTTTTATGGTTTCCATGACTCCTATTACCATGCATGAACCCCAGATATGCTTCTCCATGGGGAGCCAAAATGTCAGTTTCCTTGTGGACATTGGTGCTAGCCTTTGTACTTATCTCTTACGCTGGATCCCCCTCTCCTAATATTGTGACAGTGCAAGGAGTGTCTGATGGGCCTATAACCAGAACTTGACTCTCCCATTAAGTTATAAATGGGACAAGATGATGTTTTCTCATGCATTCCTGATAGTCCAAAGAGTGTCCTATTCCTTAAGGGAGAAATTTACTTTCAAACATTCAAGATTCCATAATAAACCAAATGGGGAATGGACTTAAGGTAATTATTGAAGAAGACATTCCCCTCCACTCTATGATGCCTAATCCTTATACTCTGTCATTTGAGATCCTAGCTACTGCTATTTAGTTTACAGTATACCCCTAGACTTTCAATTACAGTACATGTTTGTCTTTGGGGAGCCAAATAACAGACCTGGTTTTCCCTCTCTTTAACTCAATGTTAATTTTCATTCTGACATTAACTTTTTGATATCTTAGTTCAGCAGATCCCCTGCAAATTAGAATCTGTTGAACTTCCATTTGTGATGAAGATGGAGCCAACCTCGAACACTCCAGATGATCTTTACCGCAGACTCCTTATTCTACCCAAACATTCTGAAGGGAAGACCCCAAACTGCTTGCCCCACAATGCCCCTTTTTCACCTAACCAGTTTGGTCATCGGAAGTAACCAGATCGGTCATGTCGGAACCCCCAAAGCAGTTTGGGTTTCCCTAAACAGAGGGGGCAATGAGGCAGAAAAAGTTAGGCAGTCAGTGTAGGCAGAACAATGTGGGTCTATAAGGAGAAAATTAACTGATAGTCATCTTTCCTGAGAGGGCAAAGGGCATTCCACTGCCCTAAGCAAGCAAATGTGCACATCAGCTTCACATCCTCTTGCTAACAGTGGTGATCCAGAACAGCCACTTCCCTCTGCTAATAAAGATGCTTGTGGCCCAGGATCAAAGACTAGCTCAGACAATTAAGGGTGAACTGGTTCTTTCCTTTAAGATCAATTTGACATCCCCCAATGCCAATGAAGGGTCCAGCAAGGAGGCTTGAAATGCAAACAAACACCCTTCTTTCTGCTAGCCACATTCTTTCATTTGATGCCTGAAGTGCAAACCCAAGGCTGGACCAGAATTCCCTGTGCCTGTGTCCTAGGTACAGAGGCAGGGAAGCAGTGACCAATCATATAAAAAGGGCAAACCTCACTGCCTCATCCACTCTGTCCCTTTCCCTACCCTGGGGATGTTTGCTCTTTTCCCTATGCTTTATTTTCTATAAAATAAAGTCTGTCTACTACACTTGCCTTGGTGTTCCTCAGTTTCATTCTGAGAGGACACGAACCCGACATCCACAAAACCAGCATCACGGTGACTGTTTCTTAAAAGTTTCTTATCAGTTTCAGATGCGTAATGCAGTAATTATAAATAAAAATGATATGATATAGGGGATTTGTTTTAAAATATTCTGAAACAAAATGCCAGTGTATGTGGGAGAATAGATAAAAAACAATATGGGCAGGGGCAGGAGCAGTGGCTCAGTGGTTACAGCGCTTGCCTGGCATGCACAAGGACAGAGGTTCTAAGCCCAGCACCATGTACACAATGAAGTGTTGGATCAAAAAAAGCCACATGAAAATCTAAATAAAATTGATTCTATCTCTCTCTTTCTCACTGTCCTTCTCTCTTAAAAAAAAAAGAATAATATGGGCAAAATATAATTTTAAAGTTGGATGATAGTATAGGGAGGATTGTTATATTATTCTACTTTTTATATTTTAAAAAATTTTCATAGGGCTGCAGAGGTGGCCCAGTGGTAGAGTGCTGATATATATATATATATATAACCAGGAGACACATATTATCTGCCATTGTTTTGTATGATGTTGGTGGCTATTGAACATCAGTGTTCATATGCACTGTTTCACTAGAGGTTATAAAATGGTGATCTGGTTCTGGGCTTGGATTACCAAATAGAATTTCCCAGGATCTTTAAAATTGCAGCACCATTGTGTTAATTTTGATGAGAGGGGATTCTGAATTGTTAACTATTTGGAATGCATTTGAACCCTAGTACCACACACACAACTAAGTGGAGGAGAAACAAAAACCAGATTGAAAAAATAATTAAATTAAATTAACTCTTTCTCTCTCTCTTAAAAGAAATTTCATAAAAAAAAAAGTTTTGTTGTTGTCAGTACTGGGGATTGAACCTAGGTACTACCTACCACTGAAAGTCTGTTTTATTTTACTTTGAGACAGGGTCTCACTAAGTTGCCCAGGCTGACCTTGAACTTGAAATCCTGCTGTCTCAGCCTCTCAAGTCACTGGGATTACAGGCATGTGCCTCCATGCCTGGCTATTACAAAGTTTTTAAAACACGAGAAAGAGTAAAAGTAAAAAAGAAACGAGGGAAAGGTGCTTTGCAATATAATTTAGGTGAGAGACAAAGTTGTCTTGCACTCTGCTTCTATCAGTGAAATGGTAAAAAATGGATTGATTTAGAAATTTTCTGGGAAGCAGAAAACCATTTTCTGGTGGTATTAGGAAAGGAAGAAGCCAATAATTCCTAGACTTGGGACTTTGATACAGTGGGAAGATGAACTACTGAAAGGAAGAAAAGTAGGGAAAGAACCTTGGAAGGTGTAGGCAGAACCTAGAAGTTCGGTGTTAGACATACTGTGTGAAATGGCAATTAGAAGTCAAGTAGAAGAGTCAGGCCACAGTCATAAATTCAACCCCAGAGCTTAGGAGAATGTTGGAGCTGGGGACATGCATTTGGAGTCCTCAACCAATAGATGGAATTGAAAACCATGACCTGGTGTCAGGTCACTAAGGGAAAGATGGGGTTAAAGAAATGTGTGTTAAAATTGGAACTTTCCAGAATATAAAAACGAATGTTAAGAAATCATCTGGAAAGTATCTCCAAGGCAAAAGGGGAATGCAGTCTTTTGCAATGACCACATTTGAACTGTGTACTGGCTTCTGTGGTCTAGATCCCCAGGGCAGTCTCAGCAGTGCTGCCTGGCTGCAGCGTGGAACTGGAATGTAAGCCTGTGGGCCTCACTGAGCTTTCCTAAAACAGGGAACTGTCATCTAAATCTGGACCTTGTTTTCTGCCCTTCCTCCCCTGGACTGCTTGTCAATATTTGATTTCTAGATTACAGGACCCCATGTGTTGCCAAACCACAAGGCCCTTCACTTAAAACAAACAGAAGAGGAAGTCAACAAAAGCCACCCTGGGTGAAATAGTCAACTTTACAGGAGTTTTCCCTGGTTGGTTTGTTCCTGTGGGTTCCCTCCCCCAGGAATAGCTCTGCAGTGCTCTAACTCTGAGCAGCTTTTGTTTGCCTCCCAGGCTGTGTGGCCCCAAAGACAATGCCAGGATTCAGGAGCCATTGGAATTCTGAATGTCTGTATGAATGCCAGGAGCAAGGTTGCTTTTCTTCAGGCCATTGGCAGAATTCTTCCAGAGCACTTTTATTTCTAAGGTGCCCTCTCAGTTGCAGTCAGCTTAATTCCTTGACTGCTATCTTGGAGCCTTGATTGTCAACAGAGTAGTGGGTTAATGTTATAATGTAAATGAGTTTCTAGACAGATTGGAGGCAGGGAGTTGGGCTGGGGTGTGCACTGCAAATCATTACCAATTAAGTAAGGAGAACCAGATACCTAACCTAGAACAGCAAATAGTTATGTCAGTGGAGAAGAGGAATTCCTGCAGAGAAGAGGGAACTTAATCAGGACCAGTGGGGCTTTCAGCATTTGTGACAGAAAAGAAATTAAGCATGAACCATTCAGACATAGATAGAGGTTTATTTAGGAAGAGAGTAACACATTAGAGGGAGTGAGAGATGCCTTTAGGGGGTTCCCAGTTCTTTTTTTAAAGGAACTTGGTGAGGAGTGGGCATGGGAAGGTATGTAGTAATAATATCAGTCTGTTGATCTCAAAACAGTGGTCTGGTTGTGATGCCAGGGTTTTGAGATGAGGTGGGATTCTCTGCTCCAGCTGGCAAGTGGAGTTTGGGCTGGCTGCAGATTCCAGCAGCCAAAATAGCCTGTTTCTAGTGTTTGCAGCTATTCCCAGTTAAAACTGGGAACTTGGGAATAGTGTTAGCAGCTATACCCTCCACCTTCCCTCCCCCCACCCCCCTTTATAGTTGAGTGATGCATTGCAGCTCCTGGTGTGGAAGCACACCCCAGGAATTTGGCTTGGAAGGGGAGAGTAAAAAGTGTAGGATTTATTTAAGGAAGAAGAGCAGAGTCTCTGCAAGGTAGAGGGGTACCTGAAAGCAGTGTACCATCTTATGTATGTTGGGCTAGGGCTTAAATTGGTTTTGGATATGAGCTTTGATTAAGATTCATGTAAAGCAGACATTGATAAAAGCACCAACATCATTGGTTAAACTTTATGTAAAACAGACATTGAAACTAAGCACCAAAATCATTTGGTTAATATCTATGTAAAACAGATAGCAAATCTTTCCTAGTTCCCATCTGTGTTCACCTCCACCTTTTAGTTTTCTGCCTCTGGGACAAAGGAGTTGCTTTCACAGGTAAGCCTCATGTCTTTTCCATTTGAAGGCCCTGAACATGCCTGTTAATTGGTCTACCGGTTAGCTTCTAGGTGTGGTTGAATGGGGCCCTTGTCCTGACTACCTAGCCATTTTACTATCTCTCCTAATCTGTCTCAGTTAGTCTCAGGCTCCTTTGACTGAAGTAGTCTTCATTATCTGTTCAATAGATAGTGCTGGAAAGTCCCCTAAATTATGGAATCCTCAAGATATCATGTCTCTCTTTACTTAATCTATTCATTGGATGCTTATGTAGATTTGCAGATTTCCCTGGAATTTGGGAGTAACAGACCTGAAAAAGCATGTAGAAATTCTGAATTAAAATCTTATTTTCTTGTCCTTCCTTTATATTTCCTTTGTACCTATTTCTTATTTCTTTTACCCTACCTCAGTTTTAGTGAACTTGCACAAAGAAGGGACCTGGCACCTTCTGGCCAATCCCTGATGGGTAATGTCTGAAATTTACCCTTTTGGCCTGAGATTTTTTTTTTCTGTGTAAAATGAATTGCTGCAGCCAATAGCAAGCAAAATCATCCTTTATTAAAATAAATCTGGACCCTCCCAAGTTTACTTGTGAAAGACTTTCCAGGCAGGGATGGAGCATTTAGCTAGTGCAGCCTGGCTCTGCTTGCAGGCTGCCACGTAGTCTGAGGGATGGATTGCTAAGAGGTGGGATAACCCCAGTGCCTTTGCCTGGATGAGAGTTGGCCTGCCTGGGTTTAAATCACAGATCCATGATTTAACTGTGTGAACCAACTTATTTCTGCCTTTAGTTTCCTCATCAAAGAGGGACCATACCTTATTCAGCTCTTTGGAGATAAAATTTGAAAATGTAGGTAAGATCTTGAAAGTACCCGCACACAACAAGCCCAGCACTAGCACTGGCTGTAACTGTTTGAGGATGTCTGCCCTCTGCATGCTGGATCCCAGTTGCACGTTCTTATTTTTATTTTTATTTTTTTTTTAAAGAGAGATGAGAATATGCTCTACATCATTAGCAATAAGAGAAATGCAAATCAAACTTCACCGAGATTCCACCTCACTCCAGTTAGAGTGGCAAAAATGAAGAATATGAACAATGACAGATGCTGGAGAGGCTGTGGGAAAAGAGGAACACTGTCACATTTTTGGTGGGACTGCAAACTGGTTCAGCCACTCTGGAAAGCAGTGTGGAGACTCCTCAAAAAATTAGGGCTGGTACCACCTTATGACCCAGCTATCCCACTCCTGGGTATTTTCCCAAAAGAATTAGAATCAGCATATTATAGAGATATAGCTTTATCATTGTTTATAGCAGCTCAATTTACTATAGCTAGCTTGTGGAACCAATCCACTCACTTGACGAGTGGATTCAAAAACTTTGGAATGTACATACAATGGAATATTAGAGAATATTCAGCTATTAGAGAAAACGATATGGTATTTGGAGCCAAATGGATGGAGATGGAAAAAATTATGCTGAGTGAAGTATCCTAATCTCAGAGACTCAAGGGCCAAATGTTTTCTCTCATTTGTGGAAGCTAGATTACAACTGGAAACAATATGATAGATAGGCTAAGCTAATAATAACCTCAACATGTATGAATTTTTACACGAAGTGGGGGAATCTTGCCTAGGAGGCTGGGAGAGGTAGGGAGGAGGGTAGAGGGGAGGAGTGAATAGGATGAATATCAAGGAGACTGGAGGGAGGGAGTATGGGGGAATCAACTCAGAGGGAAACCTCCGACTTCTGTGAGAAGTCCATTTAATACAGGGGTTAATTGAGGGACATGGAACCATGGCAAACCCAAGGTGGGGAAACCATGGAATGGCATCAGCCTTGGCTTGCTATGTGAATATACATTTGTTCTTGATTGTTTGATAATGATTCCCTCTTATTAGTCCATATTCAACTAATAAAAATATTTTTAAAAAATGAAAAAAGGAGAAAAGGACAGACAGAGAGAGAGAATAAATTTTTATTGAGTTTTTCACATGGCTATCATTGCTCTGACACTTAGCTGTGTACATGGGTGCTGGGGTTTGAACCCGTGTACTCGCACAAGCCCGGGCAAGCGCCGCAACCACCAAGCCACCACTCCAGTCCCCTGCACATTCTTATTTTAAACTCTGTTCAGAGAATGGACAAGAATCTTATTTCCTCTAAGCACAGTTAAGAAAGGATACAATGCTCACAAGAAATAGTGCTGGTGTACCTCCATGGTCAAGTACTTGCCCACCATTGTGAAGACCTGGGTTCCATCCCTATCACCACAAAAACACAAACAAAAAACAAACAAAGAAACAAAAAATCTTTACTAAAGCACAAGGGACAGCGAAAAGAAATTGAAGTCATAGGAAACCCAAGGTCTGATACCAGCCAAGCTATCCTCTATCTCACTGGCACATCTATGTCACCTGACCTTCCCTCTTTTGGTGTATTGGTCTTCCTGAGGATGCCCCTCTATTTATGAGCTCTCCTGAGGTTATGTTCTGTTCTGTTTTTTGGTTATATTTCCATTCTCCTCCCAGGTGTCTGTCACCGATTAGGTGAGACCCGACCCATCCAGGAAGTGGCTCTGGCTTTGGGTATGAGCTAGGGTCAGGAGTGAAGCACTGATCTCAGGTGCAAAATGCAGGGCAGGGAGAGCAAAAACATAAGGCATCCAGATGAGTAACATTTTGATGAAGTCTCTTTGAAAAATCAAGCAAATACATAAAATCTATGGCAAAGAAAATATTACAATTTTAAATGAAGCTGTGATCTGAGCCATATTGGAGCCTGGGACAACAAAAGGGTAGTATGCTTTCTTTATACATGCATTCACATTTTTGTATGTGGCTAATGATTTAAAAATAAAATATTAAAGCTTTTGAAGCCAGGAAAGGAAAATAATAATAAATTCTGTTTGGAGTATAAGTGAAATATTTACAATTAAAATAGTGCCATGAGTTTTAATAAACTTACTTTCCAAATGTTTAGTCTTTTTAAAAATTAATGACTGAGGGACTGGGTGTGGTGGCATATGCCTTGTAATCCCAAGTGGCTTGGGAGGCTGAGCCAGGAGGATCACTAGTTCAAAGCCAGCCTCCTCAACTCAGCAAGGCCCTAAGCAGCTTAAGAAGATTCTGTCTAAAAACTACAAAAAGAAAGGACTGGGAGTGTGGTTCAGTGGTTAAAAGCTCCTGGGTTCAATCCCTGGTACCAAAGTAAATAAATAAATAGAACCAACAATTTAGGAAATAAAAAATAAAGAAAAAATGTGTAAAAATCTGGATATGGGATTCAGCTTCTCCCTTGAGCCTCATCCACAGGATAAACCAAAATCTGCCCATTTTTCATGGACCCTCTGGAGGTGTCCACTCAGCCAATGGCTCATGTTAAACACCCTTACTCCACTCTACTGTGGTCCCTGGCAGTCCCATGTGTTCTGGGTAATCTTCCCAAGCACATCTGAGTGAATGTATAACTGAGGCTTCCCAAACAGAATAGATCTCATTTGAGAAATCAGATTGGTGACTAGAGAAGCAATTCTGTGCTGAGGACATGTTTTCCTGAAAGCATGTGTCTCTGACTGTCACAGAAACAATCTCAAGGACAGAGGAAATAGGCAGAGTGCAGATGAAAATGGAATCAAGTGGCCATGTGACCAGGCAGCAAGACCCACAAACAACTTTCCAGGTCCTGCTCATTTCCTGAGGTGGATGCACAGCTGGTGTAAGGGGATTTCTGTTACTTCAAACCAAAAAAGACAAATTTTAAGGGTCAAATAAGAGAATGGCGGCTGAATAATGTGGCTACAACTTATAAGTCTGTCATGACCACATACATAATATATGAAAAGGTAAGAGATGGAAGATAAAGTAACACAGGGCAGGACCTCTGTGGCTACTTCAAGCAACTACAAAAAGCCTTATTGAAGGATGGAGCAGTGGCTCAGTGGTTACAGTACTTGCATGGCATGCATGAGGATGCAGGTTTGAACCCTATCACCATGTACACAGTGAAGTGTCAGAGCAACAAAAGCCACATGAAAAAGTAAATAAAATTAATTCTCTCTTTCTCTCTCTCTCTCTCACACTATCCATCCATCTTTAAAAAAAGAAAGGAAAAAAAAAAGCCTGATTGACTGTCTTATCAATTTTCTGTTGTTTTTAATAAAAGTCCTGTGGGCTGGGGTAGTATAGCTAAGTGCTTGCTCATCATGTGGAAGTCTCTGGATTGGATCCCCTGCACTGCAAAAAAAAAAAAAAATATATATATATATATATTTTTTTTTTAATTTAATACTAAAGAAAAAATCTAAGATAGCTGAGATTGAGTAATTTATTATGATTAATATCTATTTAAATTATGGGAATCTGGGAAGACCAAGACCATGGTACTAGCATCTGGTATCCTTTTGCTGCATCAATATGGTAGAGAGTATCACATGATGAGAAAGACCAAGCCTGTGATCTCCAGTTTCCTCTTCCTCCTTTTGTGACCCTACCAACACATCATGGGGGTTCTACTCTCATGAATTTGTCTCACCTTAATTGCTTTGAAAGGACCTTCAAATACTGTCAATAGCTGGGCACAGTGATACATGCCTGTAATCCCAGCAGTTTGGGAGGCTGAGGCAGGAGAATTGCAAGTTCTAAGCCAGCCTCAGCAATTTAGCAAGGCCTAAAGCAACTTAGTGAGATCCTGTCTCAAAATAAAAAATATAAAAAAGGGCTAGGGATGTAACTCAGCAGTTAAGCACTACTGGGTTCATTTCTTGGTACCAAAAAGAAACAAAACAAATACTATCAACATATGAATTTGGGACTTAAGTTTCCAACACATGAACTTTTGGGAACACATTCCAATCAAAGCACTAACATTCAGGTCTCAGTTCTCCAGGGAATGCTTTCCTAATCCACAGACCAAAGTGAGTTTCCTCAAACTTACTGAGTTAAATATTTGTAGGAATGCTGGGCTTCTCTGTTAGAGGGGAATGCCCTAAGGTCAGGGATCCACATCTCTTTGTTCGTCATTCTATTCATCCATAGCACTTGGGACAGTGTGGGCAATACCAGGTACTTAATAAATTCTAGCATATTTATGTAGATAAGTTAATAGCTTGGTTAAGACAGAATCTTCCAAATATTATGACACCAAAGCAATCCATAACTTACAAATACATGGTTGTAAGACAGACCCATTCTTCACAAATAAATACTTGTTGCTGGATTGAATAGAAACACTTAATGCTTACGTTAAACTTATTTCTGTACCAGTGCTATTAAAAGTACTTTCAGAGTTAATGTTTTAATCCCTATGGTGACTCCTAAGATGAGAGTGGGTTCAGGGTTAGAATGTGAATCAGCCCCCACACCTACCTTATAGCCTCAAGACTACATTTCCTCCAACTCAAAAAATAAATCAGAAAACTGTGAGCTACCTCTGCACAGTGAATTGTCACAGTGAACACATGATGTGACCTTTGCTCGAAGAAACACTCTAGCCAGCTCCCAGTTCTTGTTGTCCCTCCCTCATGCTTAAAAGGAGCCGCTCTCCTCCTTTCTTACACCACCCAGTTAATTGTGAATTATGTCTGGTTTGAATCATAAGGTATGTTTTTAAAAAAATGATCCCCAGTTTCTGCTTGAACAACTTGGTGGCTATATCCAGATGAAGTAACAGTGGGAGGAACAAGTTTCAGCGGGAAAAAATGAGGTGTTAAATTTTGAGACCAGCTAAGAATTCTGGAGCTACGGGGGCATGCAAGACCACCGAGGGCAGAATCAGAGAACACAGGAAGAGGCAAGAATAACTGCTGAAGACTGCAGGACAACCTGCAGCAGACACAGCCATCTGGGGTTCCGAAAGGACACAGGTGTTTGGTACAGGTCTGGTTGGGGGATGGAGGGAGGAGCCCTTGTCTCCACAGGCCATGCCATCTCTCTGTTGCCAGCCTCCACTCCAGCATGGGGCCCCCAGCGATCCCACGGACTCTCCTTCTTTGAAAGCCAGCAGAGCTTTCCAGAAATAACTAGTACTAGAGGTGAGATTCAAACTCACCTCTTTTACTTTTTTTGGTTTCTGTGGTGGTGGTTGGGGATGGTTTGCTGGGGAGTTTTGAACCCAGGGTTTCAGGCTAGCTAAGCAGGCATCTACCCTAACAGCACACTCCCAGTCTTTTACCACTAGACTTTCCTGTCGCTTTAGTGAAGCCTCTGCCCAATGGAGTAGTGCATCTTGAATGTGAAAGCAAATTACTGGCAACCTCACTCAAATACAGATTCCCACTCAGCAGTTCTGGGGCGAGGTTAAGTACTGTTCCCAGCCAGTTCCCTCCTAAGTGATGCTGGTCCACATACCACAAGCTGATCAACTAGAAAATGAACACTTTCTACTTGTGACCATGTAGACCTATTTAGGGGAAGTCTGTTTCCGTTGCTTCACATCCGCATAGGTATTCTTATCTACGTTCATCCCATAAAACAAGAAGGTAAGAAACAGTACTTATGAAACATTAAAATTTTATAATTTCTTTTGAGAACTAGATGTTTATCTGATTACCAAACCATTAAGTCAGGGAGGAGAAAAACCCAAACACCCCCCTTCCCAACCAAAATTCTTTTTTAAGACTGGTAATAGCAAAACAGAAATAATTTATAGAAGCAATTTGGTTTCATGCCTAGATTCTTGCAAACTACATGAATAAAGCATAAATTCAAGATTTTTTTCCTAAAGGGGAGATAAGTGTTTTTAAAAATGGTATTTTAAATATAGGGATTTAATATGTAAAGGTATTATGAATTCTCTTATTTTTTTTTCTCAACTCCATCCCTGCTGGGGATAGAAACCAGAATCTCTGCATACTGGGCATGAACTCCACCCCTGAGTTACAACATCAGGCCGGATGTTATATATTTTGTACTTTCCTGAAGTGAAGGATTTATATGTATATGTTGTAATGCTGCTGATTAGTCCTCATTTTTCTGATTCGAAAGTTCCAAGATTTTATATTCCTTTTCCTTAAGACCTAATTTCTAGAGCACAAGTTTTCTTTAATAAAGTTCATTCCCTCACGTGCTTAAAGGAAAAGGGTGGCCTCTCAAGCAAAGATGAACTTGGAAAGTTGTCACAATGATCAGTTAGCCCTCTGGAGGCCATAGCCCTTCCTGCATCAGCCTGTTATACTAGAGAAGATGAAATGATAATTCTAGGATGCAGCCACTCATTGCAAAACAGTTTTGACCTTATCTTAGGGTAATGCCATGAAGATACTAAAGGTTTCTGGAACAGTCTCCGTTCTGGATGCTCCTTGAGAGGCACTCATGTGTAGCTTTGGGTTTTTAACTGATTCACAAACATCGGTGCTCATCCAGATTTTGTGGGAAACAAATGTCACTGAGATGGTGGTAACTGATAAGGCCCTTGCAGTGCATTCTGGTGATATGACAACACATGTAACACAGAATTTAATCTGGAAAATAAGCAGCAAAGTTAGGAGCTGGTAGAGCTAATGGGGAAGGTGAGGAATCCCAGACATTAGTAATTCCAGGAAGCCACTACTACCTTAGGGCAGAACAGACCAAGAGATGAGATGAAGCCAAGTATACCAAAGCTGGGACCAATTGTATGCATTGGAGCCATGGCTATGAGGAGGAGCTGCCCAACCACAGCTGAAGCACATGAGACACCAGTGGAGATGCTGTCAGTCTCTCACCAGTGCCTCCCATTGGCCAAACTTGACTGAACAATGGCTGGAGAGTATGGGAAATGCAGTCTATCGGAACAATCCCCTGTAGTTTGGATTAGATCCAAGCTGGGGTATCAGGAATACCTGAGAGCAGTAGCACTTTTGCTGCCAGCGTCCATTCTCATAGTTCTACCCACATTCAACTCCCAATCAGGTCACAAATCCAACTACCAGGACCAAGTCTTCCTCACATGCCCTCTTTCACCAATCACTGGGTCTCTGGTGATACAACCCCCTGCTGTCAGATGCACCTGTGGCTTCAGGTATTTTGTTCTGGAAACTACATTGGGTAAGTATCACCTTAACCTGATATGAGCAATAGGTAAAGTGGAAATGTTCAGGTCTATATAAAAATTTTAAATTACCTTTGTTTCTATATTATGTATTTTGTTTATTCTTAGGTTTCATCTATTTTTTTATTATTCAACACTGTAATTCTAATTTCTGTCACTATTAAGTTGTTGACATTATCACTTTGTCTTTTTCTCATTTTCATTTCAACTTCCCTTTGATGGTTGAAGGGTCTTTACCTGGTAGAATGACACAAACCTTTATTTCTGACTAGTTAGTCCTTGGTGGTCCTGCCTTGAATGATTAACTCTAGTTTTCCATTAGATTTGGCTTTTAGATAATGGCAGTACAGAGAAGAGCCCACGAAATCCTCTGAAGACCAAACCTAGTCTTCTTTTGTCCCCACTATATAGCTCCAACATCCCCTTGAAGGAAGATTTATAGATTACCACATTTCTGACAATCTGAAGATTTCTTCCTAGGGAGACCTGGTCTCCTCTTCAAACAAGGGGTTGGTGACAATGGCAAAGTTTGGCAGAGAAATTACTACCTTTTGTGGTTATTCAAGCCACATTTCTGTTGGCTAGACCTAAAACTTCTCTGCTTCCATAGATTAATAAGTTGTACTTTAGGAGGGCCCCCATTGGTTTCACTTTAAAGGTGACTATGATCCCTGTGGTTCACACCTGCACAGTCTCCACTAGAGAGCTTGTTTCATGGAGAGTGTCTCATTGTCATTCTCACAGGGATTTTCAAGGTTGCTGACACACCCCTAATGAAAGCACTTTTCAAAGTTGGCACTCCCCTAATGAAAGCACTTTTCAAAGTAAACGGTGTCTCAGGGTTCTCCTGGTAGACATAGGTAGATGGATCACACAAAATAATTTCCTTTCAACTTTCTCATAATCCTGGATTTTGAATTCCTTCTTCAAGGTTATGTCAGGGGGGTTCTGACATCCTGCTTTGCTAAATGTAGTCCACTGTTGGGCCCAGGTTTCAGTCAACCAACCAGATCTTGGAATCACTTGCAGCTCTTCAAGGTGGCATGTCATATCCAAAATCTGGGATACTAGTATTCATTTTAGTAAACATAGTACAGTCCAATATTTTATTTCATTTCAGTTTATTATGGGTATATACTGAATAAAAACTTGCAGTTGTTTTGACATGTAAGCCATCTCTTATAGGAACAGAACTGGGATTCAAGAATAATGAGTGGAAGAGATGAGAAATTGAAAAATATTAGATTATTTTCTTGGAGGGCAATTCCTTACATAAGAGTCTTGAGCGGTGAATGGTGTGTGGCCTCCACACACACAGTGTGGAAGGGGGTATTTCTGCTGGTAAGGAAGTCTTGGTGGATTTGGGGTTCAAGGTACTCAAATTCTTACAATCATACAAATGACTCCATCTCCATCTCAAATTAAACCCAGTGATGCTCCCCCCCAATATGATCTACATAAATTTCAGAGCCTGGCCTTAAGATTTCGATCCTTCTGCCTCCCCAAGTTGCTAGGATTACAGGAATGCACCACCATCCTTTTTTCCCAGTCCCTTTACTATAAATGCTCTAACCTTAACACCTCCTTCAGCCACACCGTACCAGCCTACAATTACCACACAATTAATCCCTATAAAGGGATTAATCCCCTATGAAGGGATTAACTGTTTGGGTTGTGGCTCTCATAACCCAATCATTCCACCTCTCAGCCTTTTTACATTGTCTCACATATTGAGCTTTTGGCGGACACCATTCATCCAAGCCATAATACCTGTATAACTAGATTTTGGGACTAGTCCTCCACCTGTGATATAGAAATAAGAAATTCTGTTAGGGACACCATGGAAGTTTTAGTGCTTCTTTGTGTCTTGACTTGAACTTGAGTTAAGAGACTGACTTTAGTTTTGTTTTTGGTCTTTTTATTTTTTTCTTTCCAGTGCTGGGGATTGAAACCAGGGCCTCACGCTTTCTAGGCAAGTGCTGTGCCACCAAGCTACATCCCCAGTCTTTTTTTTTTTTTTTTTTTTTTGTCTTTGTGAGCTGGTAAAACATGATAAAACCAGTCCTTTTAAATTATGATACCCATGATTACTACCATCATTACTATCATACCTGTCATTACTACTATCATTGACTACCATTTACTATCAGACCCATCATTACCACCATCATTGTTACCATCAAGTGCAGTGGCCAGTTCATGTCCCAAAGCCTGATATTCCATTAGCTGTTCACCTCAAGCAAGAATGACAATTTAGGTCATTATGATGTCATAGAATTGATGGAGCTCATCATTGTTTTCTAGCTCAAGCAGGTGAGTAATCCCAGAATTCCTAAAACTACTTTTAAGATCCAGAGTCCCAGATAAGGTGTAATGTCATACAACCTAAGGCATTTGTAGAGATGTATTGGGAATGAGGAAGGGGAGGGATAAGGGTGGGTAATGGGGGGGGGCTTTTGGCAGTAAATCTAATTTTTCAGAATTTATATTTATTATATTATTTTATTAGAAGCATGTTTGATTATTCAACAAATAAATTTCTGAATAAAATTAAAAAAAATCCAGAGTCATATCAATCAGGCCTCATTCATGGCAGGGAATTCATCTGAGACTGAACAGACAAATTTCTGCTATGGTAATGATTTGTAAGTTTGTGCCTGAGGACTTCCTAGAAGCATGATCCTTGGAATACTGCATGATCTCTCTGAGAATATTTTCATTTGCAAACTGAGGTTATCTTATTGCTCTCTGTTACTAAATTCTGCCAAATGGTCATGATCCACCTAGCTGTACTCCTACAGCTTCCAGCTGTAGTTCTTTGGAACTGAGAGTGTAGCTTAAAAATGGTAGCAAGGGGCTTTCTTTACATAGGAGAATTGGTTCAATCAAGTGCCTCATTGAAAAGTAAGATGATATAGCTGTGCATGCCTGTATTCCCAGCTATTTGGGAGGGGGAGTGAGATGGATCGCTTAAGTCCAGGTGTCTGAGAGGCCATCTTGGGCAGCATAGCAAGACTCCATTTAAAATTAATTAAAATTTAAATAAATGTAATGGGAAATATTAGAAGTTCCTTAGAATTAGAAAAGTTTTGGATCCAAGAATGAGCTGATAAAGAACCAAAGGTGATACATTCACAGGAAAAGAGTGGAGAAGAGAACAACAAACTGGGTAGACTGAGGAGACAATGAAGGCCTCATATCAGCATCCACCTTGGTGGACACATGGTCTGCTCTTTTTCCTCAATTGGGATCCCATGAAAGTCCCTTTATCTTTATTTTAGAGAAAAAGAGTAGAACAAATAAAACAAAACCCTTTCTTTTACTTTGTATATTTTCTGTTCCTTAAAACTCAAAGATCTTGGCCTGGGGACATAAAAAGAACATCTCATACACATCCTTGTTTTAAATGAAGCAGCTTGTGTGAAGCCTGGTCTATTGGGTAGGGAGTGGACTTATTTTCAGAATTAGATAACTTAAGTTTCAAATTCTGAGTCTATTATCATTAGTGTGGCCTTGAGTGGCACTACCTCCCTGCATCTCAGTTTCCTTAATTGTAAAATGAAATAATTCCATATGGAGAGCTGTTCTGACATGTCAATTTTGATTTGTGAACTCCTAGATATCCTTCAAAGTGTAGCTCAAGGGAAATCTCCACAAATCCTAAGTCCCTAAGGGGAATCACCTTCCTTCTCTGTCTCAGCAGATTGATGCTAATCTGCTGGGAGCCAGCTCCACTAGAACTCTTGGGTCCCCAAAGGATGAGTGGAGTCGGCACGGAGGAACATCTTGAACCTCTGGGACAAGTTGCAAGCAGACACAGTTCCCTGCTTGAGCAAAATGCCGTCTGTTCTTTATTGTGATGTATTTTTATACAGGTAGTAAAACAATACTTTCATTACATTTGACTCTTAAAAATTTCTCGGTAATCTCTGACATTAGCCATCAATACAACATACTTCCTTGACACATTAACCACAATGTTTCTTTTTCTTTTTCTGTAAATGTCTTTTCTTGAGACATTACACCCTCTATCTGTGTTACACTTAAAGAGTACATTAAGGTCAGCTTTCTATATTTACTCAGAAGTTTTTGCACAAGGATTTTACTGGGAAATTTTCTTGCTTTTGGTAATACAGTATTGTCTAGCTTTAGCGCCCTTTTCCAAGCAAGCAATTAGCATTGTATTACAGTTCTAAATTAACTAAAATTATGTTGTTGTCACCTTACTATTAGTAACATTACAAAAATAGTTGTGTGTCCCTACTAAGTTCTAAGAAGTAGAAACTTAAACTATTTAAAAACAAAGGCAAAATGAGAAATTGGAAAACATGTTCCTTAATCACTCATATAGTATGCAGTATGGACACTTGATTTTTAGATAATATATGTGTAACTGTTTACATATGCTGTTTCTTTGTTCCTTTGTCCCACATCTCCGAGGTAGCCCCTGATGTCCAAGTATCTGAAGAAAGGGCAGGTGCTGGACTTTAGTCCATTTACCATCAATATTAACATTCTCCATTTTCATTGTCTATTCCTGTAAAAAACAATGGTGGGTCTGTGGATGGAGGGTCTTAAAAATTATTTGGGTTCCTCTAGGTGGATGCCACAAATGTCCTCCAATTGTGGGAACAACAAATCTCCTATTATGTCTTTGATTGTTTAACTGGTGAAACATTAGCAGGACTAAATGTAAAACATGGGTGAGAGAAATTCCTGTAAATGTAATTTTCTTAAGAACTTTTTTCAAAGTTGGATTTCTGGTTATCTGGGCTTTTTTAGTGTGGTATTAATACATTTTTCAAAGGCATTTCTCATCTTCCCTCAGACTCTGCATACCTAATGAAGTATAAGACTCTGCAGACTTAATGAAGTATTATTACTTTTACAATGGTCCCATTATCAATAACAAATTTTTCCGGAAATTTGATCTGCAGATGCATAGTTATAAGTATGATTGTTATAAGAAAGCATCCAATTCCTAGGAGAGATAACAGCGGCAATTTCCTGGAATGATAGCCTTGCCAAGCCCTTCCCCATGCCTGGACCTTGTCAATCAGCATGGTGGAAATGGTCCCTGTCAGCAATCTGCATTACATATTTTTAATTTGTACATCTACTTAACTCTGACTCCATGCCATGAACATCCTACAATCAGGGGCCTTGTCCAATCACCCTTTATTCCAGTGTGGTGTGACAGAAATTCTTATGGAAGAGGTGCAGAATAAATGTTTCTTTTTCTTTCTTTTTTTCTTTTTTAAGAGAGAGAGACGGAGAGAGAAAGAGAATCAATTTTATTTAGTTCTCTCTTTAAAAACAAAAAAATAAAAAAACATAAAGAGGGACAGTGAGAGAGAAAGGAAGAGAGAATCAATGTTTATTGAGTTTTTCATATGGCTTTTGTTGCTCAGACACTTAGTTGCGTACGTGGGTGCTGGGGTTTGATCCCATGTACTCGCATATGCTGGGCAAGCACTGTAACTGCGAGCCACCACTCAAGTTCTGTCTTTCTTTCTATAAAAAAATAAAAAAATAAAATTGCAAAGGAAGAACAGCTTCATTTGTTCAGGTGCTTATCATATACAATAATTTCTGAAATGTATTCCACATGATAATTTCAATTATAAAATTAATTTGCTTTTTAGCATTAATTAATGTCATGCAAGTAATCTGGATTTTCTTCAATTAACGTTTTAGTGAATGCAGAATAGGGTATTGAGCATGGTAAGTGATAAAAAAACATGGTCTACTATGATTCTGTTAGAGATAATTTTAAAAACTTAGGAAAAGTAGGATAATTTATAGGAGAAAGCACAATCCTTCCAATGGAGAAGAAAAATGCAGATGGTAAAAATTAACTATAATATGGGGAGCATGTTTTGACCTACTTTTTCAACAATGTGGCCAAGAAAATCCATGATATGGTTTGAAGTCATTTGAAAAATGAAGTCATTTCATACAAATTAGAAACAACCTTGGGAGGCTAGGGATATTGCTCAGTGGTATAGTACTTGCCTAGCATGTGTGAAGACCTGAGTACAGTTCCCAGAACTGCAATAAACAAACCAAAATCAACAAACAAGGAAACCCCACCCCAACAACAACAAAAAAAAAAAACAACCAGAAAACCAAACCAAACCAACCAAACAAAAAACCCACCTCTGGATTCCCTGCTTTCACCAATAGTGTAGTCCTAAATATCCCCCAGCTCGCAAATGGTTAGTGATGAATGCACTTTGCTTTCCAACATGCCAAACAGCTGTTTGTTTACCAAAACTAGGACACACTCAGACATGTTCTTTTTATTCCCACAGAAAGAAAATGGTCGAGTGTGCCAAGTAAAGTTGACCTTGAAATAAATTTTAAATTGATTATACATCCCTGTTCAGCTGTGTTTAACTACTAATAAAATTAGTATGCTTAATAATGGGGAGGAAGAAGCAATACATTTCCACAAGGGAATTGAATTGACAAAAAAACTCCAAAAGAATTAATTAGCTGTGTTTGATGTGGAAATCTCTCCCCAAGTTTATAACTTTGAAATTAGCCTACATCAGAGTTCATAATATAAAATTGATTCTCACCTTTTTTCCCCTTCAACAAAGGGAAATTCCTTATAGATGTAAATTAGAATCACAACATTCTTTCCTTAAACAGACTATCATGACGTCTAGAGATAAGATCCTGTTAAGCATCATTTTGAAGCTATTTAAAGATTGAAAATGACATCATGGATATCCCAAGAAAGAAATTAGATAACAAAATCAAACTCACATAACAGCACCCCAGTAGCCTTGGCTCTCTTTCATCTCATTCAGAACCCTGTCTTCTTGTGGGGGATATATACTGTGTTTTATGGGGGTGGGGAGAATGCAGTGACTTGTGGTTGAATGGATTGTGAGAGGGGCTGTGATTGGAACAGATGGTAGGCTACAGTGGGGAGGAGTGGGAGGGCCTCTGTAGCAGGTGCTGAGTAGAAAGAAGATTTTGTTTGGCATACAAAGTGTGAAAACCATAAGGCCAGAGCAAAAATTATTCTGGGGTTAGAGAGAAAGCAGCAGGGGGCTCCAGATGTGATGGTGGGGCTCCAATGTGAGGGGAAGCAAAGGGGCCAGGAAGTCCAAATGAGAGGTCTGTCTGCAGGAATCCAGTCCTCTAAGCCTAGGAGAACAATGAAAAAAAACAGGCTCCAGTCTGGGAGAGGGTTGATATTCAAGGCATATTAGGTGAACAGAGCACTTGGGGCCATACCACAGCCTGTTGTAATTGGGGCCCAAAATGGGGCTGAATCTCAGGCACAAATGGATGTCCAGGTGGCCAAACTGGCACACAAAATAGGGGCACAGAGTAAGCAGCAGGAGCTTGGCTCTTGTCTCAGGACAGCAGTGGTTCCAGGAAATGAAAGGGAGGAGGAACTGAGTCTACAGGGAAAGATCAAGTAGTTCCTATGCCAGGAGGCAGTATGACTGGAAGGATGAGCTGGCTGACTAGGCATCATGGTCAGGCCCAGGGAGGGCTCTTGGAGGCTGTCAGGAGTCTGAGCAACACAGTGCTAGTTCTGGTTCTGCCATCAAATGACCCCAGGAAAATCTCTTGGAACATTTTCCTCTCTCCTGGAAAATGGCACAATACCATCATTTCCTCCCAACAGTCTGGATTAAGGTCTCAGTTTCCATCAGTGCCTCCTTGTTGTCCATCTGGCCCTTGTACATATAGAATATATTAGCTTAGTGTCTGTCCTTAACTGCTTTTCTCTCATCATATGCTCTCTCCCTGGATTCCCTTCTCTACTCCCATAGCTGGAGGTCTGTCTCTGACCTTGGCTCACTAGTTAGGGATTGTTAGGTTAGTTAGCTGGCCGATCTGCTGTAACAGATATATGACAGATAGGTGCATATAATATAAATTTATTTCTTGTTCAGTAAACATCTGAGTTGATGGAAGCTCTGTCAGCTTTAACATGTAGCCTCGAAGTTGCTCTGTCAGTGCTGGCTAGCACAAAGGGATGGGGCACGAGGTAGCATGAGTAGGTGTTTTATGGGCCAGGAATGGAAGTGGCACACAATTTTTCTTGTAATCCATTGCCTTGAACTCAATCATATGGCCACATCTCTCTTCAAGAAGGCTGGTCATTGGGGGCTGGAGTGGTGGCTCAGCGGTTACGGCGCTTTCCTGGCAAGCGTGAGGACGCGAGTTCGAACCCCAGCACCATGTACACAACGAAGTGTCAGAGGAATGAAAGTCACATGAAAAACTAAATAAAGATTGCTTCTCTCTCTCTGTCCCCTCTTTCTTAGGAAAAAAAGAAGGCTGGTCAAGGTGGGGGATATATACTGTGTTTTATGGGGGTGGGGAGAATGCAGTGACTTGTGGTTGAACCCAGGAAATGGAGGACACAGAGCATAGTGAACAGCTAAAAGTCTGCTGTCCTCATCCTTGAATTATAACTATCTTCAGGCTCTTTCCTTTGGATACCATACAGGAACCTCAAACTAAACTACTTCAAAGTCAAATTCATTAATGTCTCCAGTAAAATCTGTTTCTTCCACTGTATTCTTTCCCCTGTCCAGCTACAAACCTTTAAGTTTGACTTCTTCCTCTCCCTGGATCCAACTTTCAGTACGTTTTGGTGGTGGCATGTAAGATGAACATCTCATGTTTCCTGTTTCAGGGACTATAACTGCTTGCAGCAGTTGCTTCATTGTGCTTGTTAGTTCTGAGACACCCTTTCCTCAAGGCCTGCACCTAGTCCATCATTGCAAGATGTGGGACTCTTCTGCGAGACACTGTTGTCTGGGGGACTCCACATCAGCTTAATGGAACTCAGATCTCTGCTGATTATGACACTTTTCCTCTCCCTCACTGAGGCTAGTCCTGCCTTGCAGTCTGAGGGTTTTCTCCATCTTCTCTGTTTCCCCATTTTCCTTTCACAGGTGTTTCCCTCATAAATCTCTTTCTAGGCTGGGAGTGTAACTCAGTGGTAATACACTTGCCTAGCATGCACAAGGCCCTGGGTTTGATCTCCAGCACTGCAAAAATTATTTTAAAAGCCAGGAGTGGTGGTGTATGCTTATAGTCCCAGTGACTTGGGAGGCTGAGGCAGGAGGATTGCAAGTTCAAAGCCAGCCTCAGCAATTTAGTGAGGCCCTAAGCAGCTTAGCAAGATCCTGTCTCAAACAAAATATAAAAAGAGCTAGGGATGTGGCTCATTAACAAAGCACCCCAAGTTCAATCCCCAGTACAAAAGAAAGAAAGAAAGAAATTTAAAACTACAGAAAATCTCTTGCAAATAAATAAAATCCTGTGTTGGCATCTATTTCTCAGATGGCTGAAGTAAAGCAGATTTCAAAGGTGTTCTCTCTTTTCTATCCTCACTAGCCTCCTTCTTTGCTGTGCTGCCTAATGGTCTTCCAGCCTCCAATCTAATTCTTCTCATAACTTCTTTCAAAATACAGGTATTGACATACCCCTGCTACTATTCAAAAGTTTTCTGTTGTTTCTATCTGCCTTCTTAGAATCCACTTAAATTTCTTGGGCCATCATTCAGAAACCTTTCTAATCTCTTCCCACTCTCTCTCTCTGCATCATCTGTCCCTCTCCCACACCTGGATGAGTTGCTTTTCCCTCACTATACAGTGTTCCAACTTTGGACACCTCTCTCTACCTGCAAAGACTTCCTTCCATCTACTTCTCATTCCATCAAAATCCTATTCATATTTATTCATTACAACCCAGTTCAAAACCCTCCTTAATTCTTACTTCTTATTTCTTCATAATTCTGGGCACTTCTCACAGCACTTGGCACATGTTCTTTACTATGCATATCTCTATGTATGGTACCTAACTCCTCCACTTGAAGGCAAGGATGGCATTTCATTCATTCATCCGTTCTGAGTTCCTAATTCCTATCCTGGGTTTACAAAGTAAATCAAAACAGACCAAAATCTCTGCCCCTCGGGCTTCTTGTGTATATCCAGCATCACGTGGTGCATTTTTATAACATGTGCCTCAGTTTGTTAAACAACTATAAAAAATCATTATTTTATGTTCCCTACTAAATCATATAGTTCATGAAGATGCTGGGACAATTGTACTAGGAAGATAAAATGGAATCGTGACTGGAACATCTGCAGAAACTGCAGAAGAACTATACAAATACAAGTGAATTTAGCCCAAATTTAGGCCAGGAACACTAGAGGTGAAAAGGAGGGAAGGCTGTTGGAACTCCCAAATTAAAGGGCACAGCCTCTGTGTTTGAAGCTAACAAGAACCCACATGTCGGCAAAGACACCAGATGTGTCTAAGTCATTTCCATAAATAACCCCTGCTCCAGTTGGCTTTGGGGGAAATGCGCTGATGAGAGTTGATGAGAAGAGATGCCTCCCAAATGTCCCTGGGCAGTGGCCAACCAAAGCATAGTCACGGGCTCAGGCGCCTGGACTCATATCTGGAAGTCACTCAGGGTGAAAAATTCCCAGAAGACAATCCTTTGTCCTCTTCTGCCTGTAAAATTTCAAATGAGTGGGTCACTTTTTGTAAGCAGTCCCAAGTATTTGCTGCACTTCTGTCCATCTTGGTTTTTACCCATCCTTCTAACTGAACAAGAAGATCTTTTTGTTTTTTGGCAAAAATGCCATCACTGGATTTCTGTAGAAATGATGTATGCATTCTAGAAATTTAAGCTATAGCATGAAGGAAATTTAAAATCATCCTGAATCCCAGTACCCAGAAGGAACCTTCATGCATATTTAATGAATTACAATCTCTCAATGCATACTTAAACATGGAGATAAAAATAATAATATTAAAATGAGATAATACAATCTTAAGTTTTAATTGTATTGTTTAAAAACTATCTCTAGTGGCTGGAGTGGTGGGCTCAGCAGTTTCGGTGCTTGCCTGGTGAGCACGAGGACCCGGGTTCAAACCCCAGCACCTGATCCAGCCTGTTCCAGCACCACGTACACAACTAAGTGTTGGAGCAACTAAAGCCATGTGAAAAAATAAATAAAGTTGTTTCTCTCTTTCTCTGTTTCTCTCACTGTCCCTCTCTCTTTAAAAAAAAAAAAAATAAAAACTATCTCTGAGTATAATATATATAAAAGGAAACAAATCAAGATTATAAATGTGATAATTATCACAAAATGAATACATCTGGGATGGTATAAAGACAATGAAAAGGTAAAACTGTTCTCAGTTTTTAAAAGTCAGGATAGTGGTACTTTGGAAAAGGAGGAAAAGATAATGAAGAGGACTTTTGTGGGTGGTGAAGGGAGCTTTGGGGATGCTACTGATGGCCTTGACTTAAGCCAAGAGTGTTGTCTGTTATGGAGGAAAACAATCTTAGGCTGGTCTCCTGGCATCTTCCCATTTCCCACCCTTATGGGGACAGAGTCTGTGAGGACTTGAGAGAGCCTACCTGAGGTTTTGCCTTGAAATGGACTGTTTGGTTCATATAAGATTAGAGAAGTGTGGAGATCAGAGGGATCACAATGGTCAATGAGAAAAATTGGATTTGCATATCCAAGCCATCCTTCTATTTATTCCTTAGACAATCATTTATGTGCAAAGTGGATCCTCCTGTGTAATGCCCATCACATTTTGCTTTTTATGTGAAATGTGTGAGATGGCAGACTCAGAGCCACGTGGCAATACTTGGTCCTTCCTGATCCCTTTTTGAACCCTGAGCCCAACAATGTATGTTGTCTGGCTTCCTATCTTCACCCACGTGTCTAGTCCTGCATTGTGTGGGAGAAAAGAGAACATAGGCATTTTCATTGCTGTTTAAAAATCAGCCTTTCTCAGCACTATCTTCCACCACCATACTGGACACACCCTCTTGGGCCAATCCTTAGCATTTTCTGTTTAAGTAACATTTGCTGAGTACAATGTAATAGCCTCAAAGTCACAGCAGAGAATCTCACCAACAGACTTGTGCAGACACATTGAACGCACCCACTCCCTGGGGCCAGGCTGTTCAATATCGTCAAGCAAACTTTCCACCTATTCAGCACTTCCAGGTAGGGTCTGCTTTGTCTTGAGAGCTGAGATTACCTTCACCAGAGCAAAAGCAAAAGCAGTACTGCTCACAAACTGTCATGGGTAGGGGAAATTCTTGGAAGGAGGAGGCTATGGGCTTCCCAAGAAAACGCCTATTTTTCTTAGCAAAGTAAGGAGACAAGAGGAGTACTAGCAATATAACTATTTTACAACCTCTGACTCAAGCAGAAAAGAACACATTGTGCTAATTTCCCAAGGTTTAATTCTTCTGCAAGTTTTGGGCACATCCACAGTCAGAGGCTGCTCCAAGAGTATGCTTAGACTTTCCCCTTGAGATGTGATAGTTTCACTTTGGTGTCTCTCATCTCTTTCTCTCTCATCTCTCATCTGTCTGTATTTATCAATTATCTATACCTATCATTTATCTGTTTATCGATGAATCTACCTATGCATGAATCTATCACCTTTCTCTATCATCTATCTCTATCTATCTAATCTATCATCTATCATCTCTTTCTGGACACAGCATTGCATTTGAAGGTAGACAGAGCCAACCTTCTATAGGATATCAATTTGAAAAAAAGTGTAGTTTTCTTTTCAGAAGCTAAAATGTCCCCACTCCCTACCACCTGGGTCCCCATTGTGTAAAGACAATGCCCCATTTTCTGAGGTTTCTTCCTGATTAGTAGATGGCCCTTTGCTCCTGCCTCTTCTCATGAGCACCACCTCCTGTCTTCTCCTTCAGGAGTTGGTTTGGATGTCATTTCCTGAGCATCTTTCCCCAGCTCTTAGCTTTGTTACATGACAGCTTGGGCTCTCATCACCCCTTCAGACCTGGAGAGGATCTATTCATACCCCATTATCTAGCTTCTTACCAGTCATTGCCTGATCCAAGATGCCTCTGAATTGTGGGAGGAGGGGACCTGTGTTCTCAAGATCACCTTTGTGCCAGTTTCTAGCCGTGGGCCAGCTGTTCTTTTCTCTGTACAGTGACTGTTTCTGTACCCCTCATAGTATCAACCCACCAGGATTGAGCCCTTTCTCTTTGATTACTCCTTCCATGGTTAAGGATAAAGTGAACAGAATCCTGCCGGGAGCCACAGAGTGTTTACTGAAGAATTTTGGGTCACTGGAGATGCTTTTAAAAGCAAAGCACTGGCTGGAGTGGTGGCTCAGTGGTTACTGCACTTGCCTGGCATGTGCAAGGACCGGAGTTTGAATCCCAGCACCATGTACACAGTGAAGTGTCGGAGTAACAAAAAGCCACATGAAAAACTAAATAAAATTGATTCTCGTTCTCTCTCTCTCTCTCACTGTCCCTCTCTCTTTAAAAAATAAATAAAAATAAAGGACTTTACAGGAACACACCCGTAATTCCAGGAACTCAGGAGGCTGAGGCAGGAGGATCATAAGTTTGAGGCTAAACTCAGCAACTTAGTGAGACCCTGTTTCTTTTTTTTCTTTTTCTTCTCTCTTCTCTCTTTTTTTTTTAAAGAGAGGGAAAGTGAGAGAGAGCAAGAAAGAGAGAGTCAATTTTATTTAGTTTTTCATGTGGTCTTTGTTGCTCTGAGACTTCATTGTGTACATGGTGCTAGGGTTCGAGCTCGTGTACTTGCATAAGGCAGGCAAGTGCTGTAAGCGCCGAGCCACCACTCCAGCCCCAAGACCTTGTTTCAAAATAAATAAATTAATTAATTAAAAGGTCTAGGGATGCAGCTCAGTGGTAGGAATACCTCTGGGTTTAATCCCCAGAACCAGGAAAATAAGTAAATGAATAAATAAATAAAATCAAAGCATTCAAAATTCACATCACTCTTTTTTTTTTTTTTAAGAGAGAGGGATAGTGAGAGGACAGAGAAAGGAACAACTTTTAGTTTTTCAAAGGGTGTTAGTTGCTCCAACAGTTAGTTGTGTATGTGGTGCTGGGGTTTGAACCCAGTCCTCATGCTTGCCAGGCAAGCGTTGAAACGCCGAGCCACCTCTCCAGCCCTCACATCACTCTTAAAAAGGGCCCTTCAGCCAGGATCTCTCTTGGACAGGCTCCCATTCTCATTCTCCTTCCGCTTTCCTCTTTTCCAAGAGCTTCCAACCCTAATTCCTCTGACAACAACTGGGCTCCTGTGTGGCAAATCCTTCCCCAGCAGTTTATCAAGTTATTTTCCCAGATACAATCAGTGTTCACCCAATGCAGAACTCTGGTGTCAACGGTTTGGATAATACTTTTGTTGTTGTTGTTGTTGTTGAGTAACTGCCATGCTATATTTAGTGTACTCATCTATTTCTGCAATTTGCTCTACGCTGGGCTGGACCCTCACTGAAGGCAGAAGCCTCATCTTTGGATCTATAACTAGCAAGGGAACTCGTAGGTGCTCAATAGTAGGCTGTTGAAAGAATGAACTACTGTGACCAAAGAAGAGTCACCAGCAGGCAGTGAGGGTCACACCAGGAAGCCTGTTGCTAGGAGATGAGGCTGCTTTCCAGAGGGGAAGGATGTGCAGTGTTGCTTAGCAACATCTCTCCTCTGTCCTATCACTCTGAATGGACAGGACCAAACAATTCCTAAAGCAGGGGTCTTTTTTGATCTAGTTCAGTTACAAATAGATACAATCTTTCCTTCTGTTTCAGCTGAGAAGATGTATTTCTTTAAAGGTCCACAAGGGCAAAAAATATTGAGGATCCCAAATATCCACACCCAAGCATCTACTTGGTTAGAAGGTTAGCTGTGAGTCAGAGGGGTTTTGGGAGAATTTCTAAGAGCCCACAACACATTCAGTTAATTCTGGCTGTTGATGCCACTGTGCCTGGAGTGCTGCCTGCATCTCTTCTGTGGGCTCAGAGAGAGTTCACTCCCTTGGCATGGCCAGGGCTCACAAAGTCCATCTGATTATCAAGGACAGAAAGACTTTCTGGGTGTGGTGGGTGTTTCTCTAACTAGCTTAATCTGGGAAGAACATTCAGATTTATTGTCTACCTTTGAGTGATTTAAATTCTTAGAACGTGGGTCTGGAGCGGTGGCTCAGCGGTGATGGCACTTGCCCAGCATGCCCGAGTACGCAGGTTCAAACCCTAGGACCCATGTACACAACTAAGTGTCAGAGCAACAAAAGCTGTGTAAAAAACTAAAAAAAAAAAAAAAGGTTCTCTCTCTTTCTTTCTGTTCTTATCTCTTTTAAAAAATAAAAAATAAAAAAATTCTTAGAATACATTTATCTTCATTGAAAATCCACACATCAATCGAAGAATCGTAAGTAATGTGCCAGATTTCCCTTAATTCATGCTAGATAATACAGGGCCTGCACTCTGTGACTACTTTCCTTTCTTCTCCCTTTCCTATTAGCTTTCACTAAGGGGGTCCAGGGTGCAGGCCAGGCTGAAGAATAGCTCCCTGCTAGTTTGTGTGGGCACAGGGAAGGCCATTCCCATGTAGCCATGGTGCTCTAGAAAGCTTGCTGAGAACAGTGCTCACCAGGTAGGACTCAGCAAACTTAGAGTCCTTCATTCATTCAGCATTCCACAACACCTGTGGGCGTCTGCCAGGTGTCGTGCTGGGTAGTTATTGGATCTCCAAATATAGAAAGGAGACACTCCCTATGTTCAGAGCCCTGGTTCTGGCCAGAAACCAGGCAGGAGAGCTGCCTGCTTCCTTGTAGCTCCTCTCAGAGGCTGTGTTCTATAAAGTCATTTCAAACATTGAATTAACAAATGTAGAACCATTGTTCCCAGGGGAAACACAAAAGCTTATAGTCATAAGTCATTTTTGTCATAAATACATAACTTTTTAATGTGTGTTTCTGTTTAAAGACACCTCATTTAATATATATTGTTGATCCACTGACCGTGAACTTTTGTCAACAGCACTATTGCTGATACTTGAAGAAAGCTTCTCTAGTGCATGTATTTTTTTCTTTAAGGCATGTATTATCTTTCCTGCACTTGGGGTCTCTAGATAGCATTTCCATACTGGGGACCATATTAAATAACAAAAGCACTACAAAAAAGTACAAAAAGCAAAATACTACATAGACCAAGAAATGATCCTTGTTCATAATAAGCAAGTTTGCTCCAGCAAGAAGGCAGGGTATGGTCTTGTTTGACCGTAGTGCATTATCTTTCCATCACTATGACAAAATAAGTGACAAAATCAACATAAAGAAGAAAAGGTTTTAACAACAACAGATGTTGGAGGGGCTGTGGGAAAAGAGGAACACTGTCACATTGCTGATGGGACTGCAAACTGGTTTAGCCACTCTGGAAAGCAGTGTGGAGACTCCTCAAAAAATTAGGGCTGGAACCACCTGGAGCCACCTATACCCAGCTATCCCACTCCTGGGTATTTTCCCAAAAGAGTTAGAATCAGCATATTATAGAGATATGGCTTCAATCAATGTTTATAACAGCTCAATTTACTATAGCTAGACTATGGAACCAACCCATATGCCCCTCACTCGACTAGTGGATAAAAAAACTTTGGTACATATATACAATGGAATACTATTCAGCCATTAGAGAAAATGATATTATGGAAATGGATGGAGATGGAAAAAATTATACTAAGTGAAGTATCCCAATCTCAGAGACTCAAGGGCAGAATGTTTTCTCTCATTTGTGGAAGCTAGAATACAACTGGAAACAGTGTGTTAGATGGATAAGCTAATAATAACCTCAAAATATATGAATTTTTACACAAACAGGGGGAACCTTTCCTAGGATACCTGAAGATGAAGGGAGGGGGGCAAGGTAGGGGCAGGGATTAGGAAGGATATGTGGGAGAATGGAGGGAGGGAGTATGGGGGAATCCTCTCAGAAGGAGATCTCTGACCTCCACGAGAAGTCCATTTAACACAGGGGTTCTTTTGGGGGAAACATAGAACCATGGGGAACCCAAGGAGGGCATCTATGACATGGCATCAGCCTTGGCTAACTATGTAAATATACATTTATTCTTGATTGTTTGATAATGATTCCCCTTCAATTGTAACTCCATATTCAACTAATAAAAAAAAAAAAAAAGAGGAGCTGGAGCTGTGGCTTGGTGGTTACGGAGCTTACCTGGCATGCATAAGTACGTGAGTTCAAACCCCAGCACCCATGTACACAGCGAAGTGTCTGAGTAATGAAGGTTACTTGAAAAACTAAATAAAAATTGCTTCTCTCTCTCTCTCTCTCTCTCTCACTGTCCCCTCTTTCTAAAAAGAGAGAGAGAGAGAGAAAAGGTTTATTTTGGATCATGATTTCAGACATCTTAGTCCATGGTTGCTTGGCCCTGTTGCCTATGGGCTTGTGGAAAGGTTGACCATCACAGCAGGGAGTGTGTAAACAAAGAAACTGCTCACCTCATAATGGATGGAAAGCAAATAAGAGGGAAAGGGATTGGGGTCCCAACATCCACTTCTATAGCACACCCCAATGACCCAGCTTTCTTCTACTAGACCCCACCTCCCTACAGTACCACAGGGAGTGGATCAAACCTTAGCATATGGGCCTTTTGGGTCATTTAAGATTCAAACCATAGTAGCTGGAAACTTGTACATCAGATAACTCAAAGTTTTTGCCATTCTTTGTCTGTAAAATCATGAGTAGTGATTATGAGGTTACAAATAAATTTCAGAAAGTAGGTGCCTTTGCAAATATAGAATCTGTGAATAATGAGGATCAACTATATATATGTATGTATATATATATGTATATATATGTACATGGGATTATCTATGTGTGTGTGTGTGTGTATATATATATATATATATATATATATATATATATACACACAGGATTATCTATACATACATATATATTTCTGTACTGATGGAAACAATTTCCAGAGTATAGCAGATGGAGAAACAACCAGGAGGCAAGGCCCTGGGTTCTTGGGAGACAGTGGTCAGTCCTCCAGGAGTCATTTACAGTGTCTTGGTGTCCCCAAGGAGGGCACCATATTGGGACACCATATTCCCATAACTTGGACTCCTTATGTGCTCAAGGCCCAGCTTTGGTTGCATCAAGGTAAGTGTATCTTGTTCTTCGTTCAGAGTGGAGGTTCATGGAGCACTTACCACATGGTGTTCATGCAACACTAACTATGGGCAAACTGACTTACCCCACATTCCCCAAGCACAGTTTGGTCTCCACCAAATGTCCCCAATGGGAGTGTTCTACTCTGTTCTTCAGAGCGGAGAGGTGGACTCTTTTCCAGCATTTCCTGAACCTTCCTGTATGTCAGGACTACCTTAGACGCTTATCAAAAACATAGGTTCCCAAGACCTTCCTTGGAGATTCTGACCTGATTGATATGGGATAGGGTGCTGGACCCGAGGCTCTTCTAATCAAACAAATTTAGGAAACAGTACTCTAGTGCTATTTAGAGAATTATTTTGAGAAGAATAAATACATTACTATAAACAGGGAGATACTGGCTTGAAAATAATCTAAAATATTGTGGAAATACAAAAATTTTCTGTTGGGGAAAAAGAGAAGAAGGAACTTGATGATGAGTCTGGTAGTAAATTTGGTAGATAGAAACACAAGATGCCCTGTAAAATTTCAATTGGATGGCTAGTTGAATTTCAGATAAATAATGAAAAATGTTTCAGTGTATCCCAAATATTTCATGAGAGGTACCTGTACTAAGTGCCTTATTGTTCTTTATCTGAATGAGAATTAGCTGTACTTTAATGTGCTAGATTAGGCAAGTTGTCCAGGAGGGGTTTGAGGAGATTCTAGGCATTTGCATGGGCTGGCTGTAAACAGGAATGGACAGGCTGAGCAGTGGTGGTCAGGAGGCTAGAATGATGACAGAAATATTTGTCAACTATTTATTAATAGAAAAAGAAACTATTGTAAATACTTCACATTAACATATTTACCCTATTCACTAACATTTGATGTAGATATTATTCTTACCCTCCCTTTTTTTATTTGTTTAACATAGTCTTATGAATCGTCCTTACATGTTTATGCATATGTGGATATTGACAAAGTAAGTTAAGGCTGATCCTAGTCCAGGATCTCTCCTGCTTTATCCATTCCCCAATCTCACGTCTCCTCTGTAAAACCCCCATGCTGTAATTGGAAATGAGCACATACATATATATTAATTTTTGAAATTTCTGAGTTTCTCTGCCTGCCTGTGTATAGTTAGGCTTCTAATGGGACTCCAGTATTCCCAGTTGTATTGATAACTCCCCTTATCCCTCCCTTCCCTTTCTACCTCCCTCCCTTCTTCTTCTACCTTCATAGCGATGTGGGGGTGGGGGGTTGGGAGGGAATTTTTGAGAAGAGGCCAGATTCTCTGCTCCCACTGGCAAATGGAGTCTGGGCCACTACAGATTCCAGCAGCCAAAACAGCCCGCTTCTAGTGTTCGCAGCGATTCTCAGCTAAAACTGGGAATTTGGGCTGGCCGCAGGTTTCTGAGGCCAAAATAGTGTTTAGCAACTCTCCAGTTAAAAGGTGGGTGTTGCAGCTCTTTGTGTGGTGGAAATTCACCCTGGGAATTTGGGGCCAATCTTCTGGGTTCTTGTCTCATGAATTTGAAGAATAAAATCCATGGATAACCACAGAAGAAGGAGTAAAAGGAGTAGGATTTATTTAAGGAAGGAAAGCAGAGTCTCTGCAAGGCAGAGGGGCACCTGGAAGCTGGACACCCATCTAATGGAGGTCAGGCCAGGGGTTATATTGATTTGGGGTATGAACATAACTAACATTTATGCAAAGTGGGCATTGAGAAATGCATCTACATCATTGGTTGAAACCTAGGCATTGAAACTAAGCAGCAAAGTTATTGGTCAAATCTATGCAAGACAGGTAGCAATTCTTTCCAAGTTCCCATCTGTGTCCCCTCTGCATAGTCGTCCCCCCACCCCCAGGGACAAAGGAGTTGCTCCCACAGGTGAGGCTCATGGTCATTTGCATTTGAAGTCCCTGAGTAAGCCCTGTGAATTGCTCTGTTCCTGCTAGCTCTTAATTGGGGCCCTTTGTCCTGACTACCTAGCCATTTTTACTCTCTCTCCTAAAGTTATAGTTCCCCCAGCTTATGCCAAATTTCAACTATGGTGAGTTTCTTACTTAAACTTAGCTAATTTTCATTCTGTCTTGGGTTTTTCTCTAGCTTCCACATATGAGAGAAAACATTCAGCCCTTAAGTCTCTGTGTTTGTTTTACCCCCTTTTAAAGATTTGGAAACAGGCAGGTAGAGGTATACCAGCTTGCTCAACCTCTGGTACAAGGAACTGAAAGAGAAGCAACTCCTCCTAGAAGTCTTAGCTTGTGCCACAGGTAGGCCACTAGCTTGAGCTGCAACATGGGAAAGAAGAAAGGATTTCTCCAATGCCAGGGTGAGTAACTTGGGCCTACTGGGAATGGCAATCTGTGGATAATCCCTGAACTCATCCACTCCATTCATTAATATATTCAACAAAAAAAATTTTTTTTTAAAGAGAGAGGGACAGTGAGAGAGACAGAGAAAGAGAGAAACAACTTTATTTAGTTTTCCGCATGGCTTTAGTTGCTCCAACACTTAGTTGTGTACGTGGTGCCGGGGTTTGAACCCGGGTCCTCGTGTCTGGCAAGCAAGTGCCGAAACCGCTGAGCCACTGCTCCAGCCCCTTAACAAATTTTTACTACGTGTCTTGCACTGTCCCAGGACTTTAGGATGTGATTGTTAACAAAATAGATCTAACCTCTGCTTTGTAGAGCTCATATTTGGGTAAAGGAGAGGTTTAGGTCTTCTCTCAGAGACACAAATACCCCTGATTCACCTCTCCCAATGGAAAGATGGAGAACAACAGTCCTGGCTCAGCGGCAGGATCTTTTTTTTTAAGTCTGTAGCTGCCTTGTGTAGTTCCTGCTCCTTCTCTTGTGTGGTTCCTATTGCTGTTTTATGTGCTGGGCTCAGAAGCAAAAGGCCAGTGACTCCCTGGGCAGAGTCTTTAGAGTAGAAGTCAGGGCCCAGCACTTTTGCTGGAATTTGCTAAATACCTCAAAGTGCAGAAGCTTGTCTGGGAGAAAGAGTCACATGTCTAAGGAGACCTTCTCTTAGATACATGAGATTCCTGTCTAATCCAGCCCTTCCTCATGCTTTGGTCTTCCCACAGTTCCCTCAGAAGGTAATGGGGAGGGCTGGGAATGTAGCTCCCAGCCTAGCATGCTGAAACCCTGGGTTCAATTCCTAATATCACAAAACAAAAACAAAAACATAAAAAGCACCACCACCACAACAAAATAATGTAGTGTTGTGGCAGCCATACAGGGCAGGAGGAATGCTGTATGTCTCTCTGCCTTTATTGAAAACAGTTCACTCTTCAAGCACCCTACCTAAGGAAACAATTTAAGACAGCATATTCTTGTTTCTAAACATTTCTGAACACCAGGATCATATTGAAGGAAAATGCAAATCAAAACTGCAAGATCATTTTTCACTTCTGATTGACAAGAATCTTTAACCGTGACCACATGTAGTAGAGGTGGAGGTCGGGGAAGACATGCTCTCTCCCATATACTGTGTGGGGAGAGTGCAATGAAGTACACTTTGGGGAGAGAACTTTGGTAATATATACAAAAATTAAAAATAAATACTCCGTTGACTCAGCAATTCTTTTGTAAATTTCCCATGCAGCACAAACCAAAACGTTTGTAGAAGAATATTCATTGCAGTCCTTGGTGGAACAGTAAAACTAATTAAATTTCACTTTCTTTATAAAATTGAACCCCACTAGCCATTAGAAAGAACGAGCCAGGAAAGTCTATACTGACATGAAAAGATTCCCTAGACACCGTTAGGTATAACTTAACCTAGGCAGTGCAATTTTGAAAAATACCCTTCATCTTAAAAGAGTCGCCACACAGGCACTCTGACTCACCTGACCCTAAACCCCAAACAATACCTCATTCTCTTGCAAAGAAAGGGAAATTGCTGTCTGGGACTGGAATCCTGAAAACACCTGGTTTGACTTGGAACAGTGACCACCTCAAAGAATAGATGTGACTACCACAACCCCCAGCAATGCCTTAATCTAAATGCAAAAAATCTCCCACTCCCTCATGCCCCTATGCCTGTCCTGGACTGTAAGTGGAAGTGGGGTCTTAGTCTCCACTGGGTGTCCTATGCAGGTTTGTTCTGAATAAACCTGTGTTACTGTTAAGATGCCTCTTCTTTCACTTAATTTCCTTCATTCACTTCTTTCCTTGCAAACACATTTCTTCATTTCCTGATCTGTTGCTGAATGGTTAACCCAACAGTCATTCTGATTAGTATGTGACAGTCACTGTGCTAGATGACAGAAGGGGGCCTTGATAATGCTAGGTAGAACCTGACTTAGGCAATGCCATTTTAAGCATTTCCTCCATCTTAGAATGAGTCACCTTGGGGCTGGAGTGGTGGTTCACAGGTTACCTGTTTGCCTGGCATGTGCAAGGACCTGGGTTCAAACCCCAACACCACTTATACAACTAAGTGTTGGAGCAATGAAAACCAGATAAAAAAATTAAATAAAATTGATTTTCTCTTTCTCTCTCTCTCTCTTTGAAAAAAAAATCAAAAAAAAAAAAAAAAAAGAAAGAAAGAAAGAAAAAGAATGAGTCACTTTACAGTCATGCAAAGGAACCCTAAACACTTTCATCATCATAAGAAAGGACTGGAAAAGTGGCTGGAAAAGGTGGGTCATGGGGGTATACATTTTGTATCTGGGTGGAGTTTCTCTCTCTCTGCTTACTGGTGCCCTGCCTAGATCCACTTCCCTCTTCATACTTCCACTGTGATATTCAGCTTCACCTGGAGCACCAAGGAATGGAGCTGGCCTTCTATGGACTAAGATCTCTGAAACTGTGAGCCCCAAAATAAACTTTTCCTCCTAGAATTGTTCTTGCCAGGGTTTTTAGTCACAACAATGAAAAAGCTGACTAAAGTAATATTTCACAACTCTCTTTTTTTTCCTTAATCAAAATTTCTAATGTTCAGGGTAATTGAATTGGTTAAGCATTGAGAAGAAGGTGCTTCTAGTGAAGGAGTTCAGTTAAGCCTTAAACTGTAAGTAATGCACCCATCCCCATCTTGCCCTCTCAGTGTTTCATTTCAAAACATCTATTTGTCTTCACCCAGTTAAGCTGCTCTGGATCACAAAGACAAGGGAAGTATTTCAGGAATGTGAGGCCCCTTGCTCCTTGCTGGGGGACCCTGTGACTGTGCCAGGAGCTGAGCAAGGCTGAAAGAAGTTGTTTTGTTGTTTTTACTCTGTCCTGTTGTGGTGGGGTGGGGGTGTGAGGGTGGGAGTGGGGGAATAGGAGGTGTTTTTTTTACCTGGAGAAGCTGCAAATACATTGTTGACCTATTGCCACATTTGTCCAAATAAATCTGGGTCATGGGCATCTGTCTTCTCAGAAATTAGACTTTCAAACCAGAATCTGGAGCAGGGGCTCTCAACCCTGATGTGTATCAGAACTACATATTCGTGTGAAAAATGCACTATGTCTGTATTAGTCCCCTAGGGATGTCCCCATAAAGGACCAGAGGTGACTTTGATAACAGACCTTTCTTCTCTCACTGCTCTAGGAGCTAGAAGTCTGAGATCAAAGTGTGTGCAGGTTGTTTTCTCTTTGGCTTTGTAGATGGATGCCCTCTCTCTGGGTCCTTACATATTCACTGTTGTGTGTGTCTGTGTCTTCATGTCATATTCTTAGAAGGTCTCCAGTCATAGAATTACAGCCTTCACCAATAAATTCATTTTACCTAATCATGTCTTTCTTTATTGGTTCCATCTCCAAATGTAGTCACATTTACAGGTTCTGAAGGTTAGGGCTTCAACATATAATTTCTCTCTTTTTTGAGGGGTACCAGGGATTGAGCCCAGAGGTACTTAAGCACTGAGCCACATCCCCAGCCTTCTTTATTTTTATTTTGAAACAGGGCTTTGCTAAGTTGCTTAGGGTCTCACTGATGACAGTGATGTGGATGTCAGGTTCGTGTCCTCTCGAGTTGAAGAATGAAACTGAGGGACACTGAGGCAAGTGTATTAGACGACTTTTATTATAGAAAATAAAGCATAGGGAAAAGAGCAGACTTTCCCTAGAGTGGGGGAAGGGGACAGAACCAGAGCCGATGAGGCCGTAAAGTTTGCCCTTTTTATATGATGTCCTCTCCTCCATTGGTCACTGCTTCCCTGCCCCTGTACACAGGCAGGGGGAATTCTGGTCCAGTCTTTGGTCCACGCCTTAGGTGTCAATAGAAAGAATGTGGTTCTTTGCTTAGCAGCAGGGAGTGTCTGCATCTGGGCCTATCTTGTCAGACCCTTATTAGCATGGGGGATGTCTTTGCCCTCTCAGGAAAGATGACCATCAGTTAAATTTCTCCTTATAGACCCACATTGTTCTGCTTACACTGAATGCCTAACTTTTTCTGTCTCATCACTAGGGTGCTGAGGCTGGCTTTGAACTTGCTATCCTCCTGTCTGTCTCCTGAGCCACTGGGATTATAGGTTGTGCCATCACGCCCTGTTTAGGACTTCAACACATGAATTTAGTGAAATACTTTCAGTCATAATGTGCAAAGTATCATTTTAGGCCAATTAAGTTAAGATCCCTGAAGGTGGGCTTGGGCATAAATTTTTGTGTGTGTGTATTTATTTGGTGCTAGGGATTGAACCCAGGGCCTTCTGCATTCTAAGCAAGAACTGTGTTACATTTTCATGCTTTTAAACTTTATTTTGAGACAGGGTCTCACTAAGTTACCCAGGATTGTCTTGAGCTTGAAATCCTCTTGTCTTAGCCACTGGAGGAGTTGGAATTATAGGCATGGGCCACGGGGCCAGTATTGGATATAAATATTCTTTCAACTACACATGACTTTAGTGTGCTCTGTGGCTGAGGCATGTTAATTAGAAGAGTACCCAGACAGTAACGGGGGGGCACAGAGACGGCAGGCTTCCTCACTGTACAACCTGCACATGGCAGTGGATGTTGCTATTTCAGTAAGTCATTGTTTGGTAAGTTATTGGAATCAAGAGTGTTATAGATGGCCTGGCAGGCAGCAACTACCTCTTTTCATTTCCTTCCAGTTTGGAGCTCTATCTTTATTTATTTATTTATTTATTTAGAGAGAAGGACAGTGAGTGAAAGACCATTTTATTTAGCTTTCATGTGGTTTCTGTTGTTCTGACACTTACTTGTGTACGTGGTGCTGGGTTTCCAACTCACATCCTTGCACATGCCAGGAAACACTGTAACTGCTGAGCCACCGCTCCAGCCCCTTTGATGAGCTCTTACTCTTAGAATAACCAGAGAGATCAAAATACAAATGATTCTCAGAGAAGCTAATGATATCACTGAAAAGAGACTAGGGAAATTGACAAGCACAGAAAAGAGGGCAGTGAGGAGGCTGGGGCTGTGTGGTCACTGCTGTGTTCACTGGTTGCTTTTGCTGCCTGCATACCCGTATGTATGTAAGAACGTGATGCTGGAGTGGGGCCCATAAGGAGGTGTTGCCCAGGTAGGGGCCTCTCAGCAGGCTTGGGAAAGGCCCTGAAAAAGTCATTGCATTGTAGGGCTAACCAGAACTGTTGACCTGGTATTTTCTGTTTCTCACAGCCAAAAGCATCCTAACAGGACAGCCCATCACTCCACAACTGAGCCTCTCAACCTTGCCTACAAACTGGCTCTACTTGGATATCTTAAAAAACAACAAAAAATCAACCACTGATTTCTGGGTTTCACATCCTGAGATCCCAATTTATACAGTGAAGGAATATTTAATATTGTAACAGAGTAATTTGGGATGGTATACTTTGGAGTATAACTTTGGGGAATACTAAATTCAAGGGGGAAATACTAAAGTATTTCCTCAAAAAAGACTGTTTTTTCCCTTAGAGCTACTTCCCCCACCAACTTTTTCCTAATCAATTCCTCCATCTGTAACATTCTTTTTTCATGGTATTCTGAAATTATTTTAAACTTTTTAATTTCTACAGTACTGGGGTTTAAACCCAGTGGTGCTTCATCACTGAGCTATGTTCCCAGGTCTATTTATTGATTTTGGGACAGTGTTTTCCTAAGTTGACCAGGCTGGCCTGGAACCCTGCAATCCTTCTGCTTTGGCCTCCTGAGTTGCTGGCATTCCAGGCTTGCTCCAATGGGCTCAGTTCAAAGTATTCTAAATTTGAAAGAAAGCCCTCTGCAACGCCTCTCCTCTCCTCAGTTCAAAAGGCAATATTTTTATCTAAAAAAAAAGATGCAGATGCTGGCCTGAGGAGGAAGGATTCCCTTTACTGTGATAAGGAGATGACTAGGACTGAGACTGAGTCTCCAGAGACAAGGAAGGCCAGGATGTCTAGAAGAGGCTGAATTCAGTGAAATTCCTGCCTTTGTCCCATTGTCCCCTTTTCACCCTTATTAAAGTTTTCTGCATCCTGGAGTCTCTGAAGTTGGATGTTTGAGGAAGAAAGGTCTCTAGCTTCCTCAAAGTCAGCTTTGAATAAAACCTATTTTCCCTTGCCAACCTGCCTCCTGAGCTTTAATGGAGCACAGCGAACTTTGAAGTCTTTCTTTCCCAGTTTCAATATTGTAATATAATAAGATATATGTAATTGGTCTTCAACCCTAGTTCCTGGCATAGATGTCTTAAAGTCTTTGGAATTTCCTAAGTGATAGATAGTGTCTTTAATTACTTATTTCCTTTCAAGCATACCTGAGTTTATATCAATGAGGTGACTTCTAGAGGATGGGGGCTGTTTATTAGAGGGAACAATTATGTGGATAGAGGATAGGGACTTTCTGCTCCATTCCCTAGAGTTCTGTGAGATGTTCTAGCAAATTCCTGAACCCAGGGTGGGAGGGGTTCCACAATTGATAGGCAGTCAGAATTATGAGTGGGTCCTGGGACTTGCAAATGGCATTGTAACATATACAATGGAGTTATACCCAGCTATTAAAAAGAATGAAATTTTGGCCTTTACCATAAATGAATGAAAATGGAGAGTATCATGCCAAGTGAAATGAACCAAACTCATAAACTCAAATATTTTCTCTCATATGTGGAAACTAGAGTAAAATAAAGGAAAGGGGGAGGGAAGGAAAAGATTACATAAAGTACCTTTAAATACTTTTTTTTTGTAAAGAGAGAGAGGGACAGTGAGAGAGAGGGAGAAAGAGAGAATCAATTTTGTTTAGTTTCTCATGTGGCTATCATTGCTAGAACATTTGGTTGTGCATGTAGTGCAGGGTTTGAACCCGTGTCCTCATGCATGCCAGGCAAGCATAGCAACTGCTGAGCCACCACTCCAGCCCCTCAAATATAAATTAATAGAGCTAAAGGAAATCTAGTAGAGTAGAGGAAAAGGAAAAGGAAGAGGAGAGGGGAGGAAGGATGAGGGAAAAGGGAGAAATAAAAAGTATATTTTGCACCTCTAAGATACTAAAGAGTTTCCATGCAATCAATAAAACTGGAAAAGTTTTTTAAAAAATGATCAAAGGGAGATCAGTAGGAGAAAGGGACCAGGGGGTGGGTGTTTATGGTAGGAGGAAGTGCTTGGGAGTGATATTGGTCAAATTATATTGTTATATTGTATGCATATATGCATATGTAACAACCCTATCATTATGTACAACTATAAAGCACCAATGCAAAAATGTAGGAAAAAAAAAGAAAGGTGTTGGACATTTAAAAAAAAATTTAAATTTATTTTTTGTGGTGCTGGATATAGAACCTAGGACCTTGCACACATGTTAAGCACACACTATGACATTGAACACATCCCTAGCACAGTACTGGGTGGTTTTATTTATGGTTTCTTTTTTTCAGTATTGGTGATTGAACCCAGGGATGCTGTACCACTAAGTCACCCCACACAGTCAACAGCCTAATACAATTTTTTTTTTAAATTTTGAGACAGGGTCTCCCTAGGTTGCCCAAGTTGGCCTTGAACCTGTTATCCTCCTGCCTCACCCTCAAATTGCTGGGATTACAGGCATGTGGCACTGTACCTGGCCATGCTGGGCATTTTTTTTTTTTTTTTTTTTAGAGAG
>PVKS010013742.1:0-50049 GCA_004027875.1 Aplodontia rufa
CATAAGCGCTGAGCCACCGCTCCAGCCCCTGTCCCTCTCTCTAAAAAAAAAAAAAAATGCCAGGTTCCCTCACCCAAGGAATCCAGAAACTAGGGTTCTACCAGCTGAAGGAGCCTAGTGGCTTGTCTAAGCAGGAAGGAAGTAGGGAGTAGAGGACACGGGTTTCCTGTTTGAGCAGCTGGGGACTTGGAGAGGAGGAACTGCTGGAGAAGACAACAGGGTATCTACAGGATTGTCACCAGCGAAGACTATGAGGGGAAGATGATGGGGGTGTGGCTGAAGTAGGGAGGTCAGGGGATACTCACAAACTCTGGACTGCGACTGTAGAGGCCATTGCTGTCCAAGTGGCAGTGCCCATCACTGGGCATGAAAATTCCACCCAACTTTCCATCCCCAGCTGTGTGGAATGTGTCATCCGAAGTGAAAACCAGCAGCCGGGACACATTTCTCCAGCCAATCTGCTCCTGAGGTATGGAAGGGAAAGGGCTATGCACCTGGGTATGACCCCTGAGCCTTCCCACTCAGTCCTGAAAGCCAAGGTTGTAGCCTGCTTCCCTCTGCATCTGATGTCTGTTTCCCTGCCTCCAACTCCCTGCCTCTTCTTGTCCTCCCCAGCCTTCAAAACAGGGCTATTGCTAGTGGAGGCCTTCTTGTGAATTAGAAAAATATGCCTCTTCCTCAAGATATTTTACTCCAATCCATCAGGCAATTGTAAAAATAAATATGCAGCCAGGCATGGTGGCACATGCCTGGTAATCCCAGCAACTTGGGAGGCTGAGGCAGGAGGATTGCAAATTCAAGGCCAGCCTCAGCAACTTGGTAAGACCCTGTCTCAAAATTAAAAAAAAAAAAAAAAAAGGAGGAGGACTGGGGATGTAGTTCAGAGGTTGAACATCCCTGGGTTCAATCCCCAGAACTTCCAAAATAAATAAATAAAATAAAATAAACAAGCAAACTATAATGACAATTATGAATGGCACCCCCTAAAGTTGTGCACTACACCATCACTGGGGGATGTTGGGAACATAACTTAGTGGTACAGTGCTTTCCTAGAACTAGGAAGCCTTTGGGTTCCAACCCCAGCACCAGGAAAACAAACAACAGCAAAAAAAACCAACCCCTGAGGGCAGTCCTGGTCCCAAGCAGTCCTTCAGGACTCAGACCCAGTCCCATCTTCTCACCTGGCAGAGGGCAGCCTGCAGAATGGCATCAAAGCCACCTTCAGGTGAGTCCAGGTTGCCAGACACACTCTGGCGCCCCACCTCCCGCTCAAAGGCTTGAGCATCCCCAGTCAGGGACAACACATGGTGAAAGCTGAAGGGTGGTTGGCAGCGCTCCAGTCGACTGGGGCAAGGGTGGCGCAGCTTGGAAGGCACTGTGCTCACAAAGGGAAGCACTGTTTTGTCCACGAAGGAGCCAAAACCTGGGAGAGGGTAGACGTGACAGCTGAGCAGGAGTCACTGGGCAGAAACAGGATAGAGGGGTCACTGCTGAGGACACAGAAGGGAAGTCGTGGGAAAGGAAGGGATGGTCCTGGGGAGGTGACGGGGAGGGTGTTCCTAGGGCAGAGGACCTAGTGGCAAGGGTGAAGGGGAAGTGAGGGGTGCAGGAAACTAAGAAAAGGACACAACAAGGACAGACCGGGTCTTCCTGAAGGCTGAGGAAGTCCAGGGTGGAGGGTGTAGAAGCAGCAGGAGGTGGAGGGACTCTTGAGTAGAGCAGAGATGAGCATAGAATGTGGTGCAGAAACTGACATCTAGGTCTTGTCCAAGAGACACTGGGTGGCATCAGGGCATTGTCTGGGTTGGTAGGTCCAGGGCAGAAATCTGAACAGTCTCTCAGACTCCCGCAAAGTGAGGGGTTCTGGTGGACAGACAACCCTCCAGCTCTGATCTAGAAAACAGGTGTCTCTCAGGACAGATGTCGGATCCTGTGGACTGGCTAGGTCTGTTAAACCCTGGGAGAGGGCAGGTGGTGGCTCTTGAGTCCAGGACGCTGGCAGGGTCTAAAGCGGTTGTTGAAGCTGGAGGCAAAGGCAAGGGCTGGCAGGATGGGGCCGGTGACCAGCTCACCGATGCGCACGGAATGGGTGACCTCCTGCAGTCGGACCAGCAGGGCGTGCCCGAGTTGGCGCACGCGTTCCAGGTCGTCCTTCATTGAGTAGCTCAGGTCCATGAGGTAGTACAGGTCCACCGGGTAACCCGCGGCCCGGCGGAAGCGGACCTGAAGCCGCTGGGGCTCCCCTGGGCCGGAGAAGGGGCGCGAGTTAGCCGAGTGCACTCGAACCCCAGCCCAGACCTGCGCCCCGGCCGCGCCGCTGGGACTCACTCGGCCGTAGCACGACCCGGACCCGCTGCGGCGCCAGTTGGGTGGCCCCCTCGCCGCGGAAGCCGGGGCTGAACGGCTTGTCCTGCAGCACCTCCTGCCGGCCGCGGGGCTCCTCCAGCTCCTGTGGCGCGCAGCCCCGAGCCAGCAACTCCTCTCGCCGGGCACAGCGCCGCGCCTCCGCCTCCCCCGAAGCGGTGAAGTTCTGTGCGACAAGGGAAGCTGTTGCGACCCCAAACTGCACGGCCCCTCAGCCCTGCTCCCAGAACCACCCTGCAAACCTGGCCGCCTCTAGTCACCCGTCTGCTCCTCTCTGTCAACCCCACGAGCCCCTTTTCTTTTCTTCCCTCCTCAGCTACCCTTGGCAGCCCTTTCTTCCCTGTCAGACCCACTTCCTATAGCAGTTCCCCTCCCCTCCCCTTATCTCAACTCCCCCTTCCCCCAGCAAACCACCCTTCTCCTCCCCCTAGAGCCACAGACTTCCTGTTGAGCTCTCAGGGATCTTGCTACCACACACACACAAAAAGGACCTCCTAGTCCAACGTCCCTGCAATACTTAGATCGAAATGGGAAGGGGGTCAGGCTAAGACCCACAGTTTCGGAAAGGAGGATGATAGGGACAGAAGAAGGGACACATTTCCCCAGTGTATCTGGTACCCCTCCACCAGCTGGGCAGCCGCAGGGGAAGGAAATGGTTAGGGTGGCTTCTCAGCTGGCAGGGGTGCCAGGTCTGGGGATGATTGGAGGAGGCAGACAGAGACCCTACTGTCCCAAGAGCTTCATCTTCACAGCCACAGCCTGGCACCTCTGCCTCTCTGCCTCCCGCAGACTCTGACTCTATGTCTACTCTTTCTGTCCTCCCATGTTCCTTATGCGCCTTTCTCCTGGGCCTTTTCAGCATCTGTAGCTGACTCCCATGGTTTTCTCTCATCTCTTACCCAGGACCTGGACCAACTCTCCATCTGTGAGAGACAGTTCTGGGCCCATCCCCAGCTCTGGTAACCCTTAACGATCTCCTGTGGGTGCCTCCCCCACCACCACCTCTTTAAGTTAGGAAGAACAGCCTTGTCCTCATGTGTCACTGGGCCCAGTGACACATGCCTATAGTCCCAGTAACAGCAGATTGAGGCAGGAAGGTTGCAAGTTTAAGACCAGTCTCAGCAACTTAGTGAAGACCCTGTCTCAAAATAAAAAGTAAAAATTACTGGGGATGGGGATGGAGACAGTGCATGTCTGGCATGTGCAAGGATGCAGGGTCCAACCCCAGGACCACATACACAAAGAAGTGTCACAGCAATGAAAGCCACATGAAAAACTAAATAAAATTGATTCTCTCTTCCTCTCTCTCACTGTCCCTCTCTCTTAAAAAAATAAAAATAAAAAAAGGACTGGGGATACAGCTCAGTGGTAAAGTGCTCCTGGGTTCAATCCCCAAGACCAGAAAACCCCAAAGAACAGCCTTATCTGACCAGCGAGAGAGACACACTCTCCAGCATCCTCCTTTGCCACTTAGGTAGCTCTTCCCTCCTACTCCTTTCCCCCCTTCTACCTCAAACCCATGGGCTTTTGGAAACCTTCCCTTCCTCTGACTGGTCCAGAACACATCCCAGAACACAATAAACCCTAAACAGACTCTGATTCAGAAACTCAGCCACATATTTTCAACGTTTCTATGTTGAAGCCCACAATCACCCTCAATGTGACTGACTGTGCAGAACAGGCCTTTGGAAGGCAGGTAGGTTTAGATGAGGCCCATGAGGGCAAGACCTTCATAGTGGAATTCATGTCTTTGTAAGAGGAGACACCAGAGGACTCATTTCCTCTCTATATACCATGTGAGGACATAACAAGAAGGTGGCCAGTCTGCAAACCAGGAAGAGAGCACTCACATGAGAACCAAATCAGCCAGCACTTTGATTTTTAACTTCCCTGCCTTGCAAATTATAAGAAATAAATTCCTGTTAAGTCACCAAGTCTATGGTGTTTTGTTATGTCAGCCCAAATTGGTAATTTGCTTTCTCACATGCATACATGCCCAACAGGCCCTTCTACCTGTACACAGACATCAAGTCCCACGAGCACATCCTCTTCTGAATTCAAGGTCACAAGCCCTCTCCACATATACACAAATAAACACATTCAGGACATAGCACGGGAAATTTGCATGCATGTAAATGCACACTGACACAGTCACACACAGAAGTTCTTTGGGCACAAACTCAGTTGCACATGCGTCTGCAGGGTATACCCAGCAAAATCCCACATGTGTCCACATGGTCACACACACATATCCGGGCTGTACAGACACACACACATAGTTCAAAGGCCACAGGCCCATCTTTACCAGTTGTTTGCACCATGCACAGCTGGGATGTGAGAAGATGCACTCCTTGCAAGAAGGGGCTGGCTGGCAAGACCCTGGCTGGGACAGGTCAGGATCCCCCAGTTTTGTGGTATCCCCTGGGGATGAGCTCTTGACGTCCAACTCACTCTCACCTCTGCCCAGGGCCAGCAGGAAAACAAGAGCCATTGACAAAGCCACCATGGCCTGTAATAGGATGTAAAGTGGGAAACATGGGTCTTCAGGGAGGGCTCTCAAGCTCTCAGTCCTCTCAACTTAGCTTGTTGAGGGTTGCCACACTCAAAACTATCCCAACTCTTCATCTCTCCTCATTATTTCATATTCTTCTGTGGCTTTGGCAGTTTCTTTTCTTTCTTTCTTTTTTTTTTTAAGAAAGAAGGGAAGTGAGAGAGAGAGAAAGAGAGAAGCAATTTTTATTTAGTTTTTCACGTGACTTTCATTCCTCAGACACTTCGTTGTGTACATGATGCTGGGGTTTGAACTCGTGGTAACTGCTGAGCCACAGCTCCAGCCCTGGTAGTTTCTTTTAAAATGGCAGAAAGGGGGCTGAAGCTGTGGCTCAGTGGTTGGGGTGCATGCCTGCCATGCGCAAGGACCCAGGTTCAAACCCCAGCACCACATATACAACTAAGTGTGGAGAAATAAAGGCCAGATGAAAAAACATATAAAAATTGATTCTCTCTCTCTCTCTCTCTCTCTCTGCCCCCTCTCCCTTAGAAAAAAATGGCAAGAAAGGTGTGTACCAGAAAAGGGTAGGGGCATCAGAGAAGACTTGTCCTTTCTGTGTGCAGAAATCACATGGCAAGGTAGACAAAGTGGCCTGTAATCTCAGCGGCTCAGGAGGCTGAGGCAGGAGGATCGCAAATTTAAAGTCAGCCTAAGCAATTTAGCAAGGCCTTACACAATTTAGTGACACCCTGTTTCAAAATTAAAAAAAAAATAAAAAGGGCTAGGGATGTGGCTCAGTGGTTAAGTGCCCCTGGGTTCAATTCCTAGTGCCTAAACAAATAAATAAATCAAATTAATTCCATGTATCTATGCTTTTGTCAAACTGAACCAATTATGAATGAATCTTGAAAATATTATACTAAATGAACCACATATTGTATGAGTTCATTTATAAAAAATTTGCAATTTAGGAAAATTTATAGGTACAGAAAGTAGATTCGTGGTTACAAGAGTCAGAGGAGAAGGGGGATGGAGAGTGACTGCTTAACTAAGGGCAGTTTCTTTTGGGGGTGATGACAAAGTTTTGAAATTACTGGTGATGGTTACACAAATTGTACATTTAAAATAGCTAAAATGATAAAAAGAATTTTGTGTGTGGTACTGGGGATTGAACCCAGAGGTACTCTACAACGGAGTAAAAAATTCTAGCTCTATTCTACTTTTTGAGAAAGGGTCTCACTAAATTGCCCAGACTAACCTCAAACTTGCAGTCCTCCTGCCTTAGCCTCCCGAATCACAAGATTACAGGTGTGTACCCTTGTGCCTGACTTTAAAGTGATAAAATTTTAATGTGTATTTTATCATTAAAAAGTCAAAAATATTTTTCCATATTCCATACATTTTCCTCACCTACCTTAGTGTATTATCTTTGTTTTTTATAACCTTTCTTGAGATTGTTTTTTTTAATGGAATTAATTTTTCTTTTTTTTTTTTTTAAAGAAAGAGGGGACAGTGAGAGAGAGAGAGAGACAGAGAGGATCAATTTTTATTTAGTTTTTCACATGGCTTTCATTGCTCTGAGACTTTGTTGTGTACGTGGTGCTGGGGTTTAAACTCGCGTACTCGCACATGTGAGGCAAGCACCTTAACAGCTGAGCCACTGCTCCAGCTCCAATGGAATTAATTTTTAAAAATATTTTTAATTATTATTTTTAAAGAGAGAGAGGGAAAGTGAGAGAGAGAGAAAGAGAAACAACTTTATTCCAGTTTTTCATGTGGCTTTCATTGCTCCCAACACTTCATTGTGTACGTGGTGCTGGGGTTTGAACTCGAGTCCTCATGCATGCCAGGCAAGCACTCCAACCACTGAACAATCTCCAGTCTCCAGAGATTGTTTCTTGCATATATAAGTTAATATGAATGTCTCTGTTCTTTTCAAATGGTTATACCAAATAGTAAAATTCTACAAGTGGTAGAATATGCATAATTTTGCACTTTTTTTTTTTTTTTTTTTTACCAGGGATTGAACCCAGAGGGGCTTAACCACCGACCCATACACTCCTAACCCTTTTTTTTTTTTTTTTTTTTTTTTTTTTTTTTTTTTTTTTTTTTTTTTTTTTTTTTTTTTTTTTTTTTTTTTTGAGACATGGTCTCTCCAAGTTGCTTAGGGCCTCACTATGTTGCTGAGGCAGGTTTTGAACTTACAATCCCCCTGCCTCAGGCTCCTGAGCTGCTGGGATTATAGGAATGAGCCACCACACCTGGCACTTCATGTATTTTAACTACTTTTCATGGAGATCTTTCTACCTGAAAAAAATAAAAAACGTCCTTGTTTATTTTTACAGCCACATAGAATTCCATTGCATGGGTATGCCATATCATACTTAACTAGTCCCCAGTAACAGGCATTTAAATTGTTTTGGGGCTATGGATGTAGCTCAGTGGTAGAGGGCTTGCTCAGCATATGTGAAGCCCAGGGTTTCAACTCCAGCACCACACACATACAAATTCAATTAATTGATCAATTAGCTAATTAATTTTCTTGGTAATGGGGAGGATAGAATCTAGGGCCTCATACATGCTAAGCAAGTTCTCTACCACTGAAGCACATCCCCGGTCATAAATTAATTAATTCAATAATTTCCAATTTGTTCACTATCACAAACAATGCTGTGAGAAAAAGTCATGTATTCAACACTTCACATTTATACAAATGAATCTGTAGGATGAATCCTGGCAGAAAATGTGTGGGGTCAATAGATAAGAACCATTTGCAGTATCACTGAGTACTTGCCAATGTAGGTGAGCATAAGTAAGCTCCCTAGTTCACATTGCCACCAGTGGCATATGAGAAAGGCCCACTAATCCTTGCCATGAAGCATCTGCATCCTTCTCAGCCTGGGCCAACTCAAGGCCAGATGTTCTGCAGGGAGTGAGGGGAAGGGGTGAGGTGCAGAGACTTTGAACATCCTCATTCTGCTCCCCACCCCCGGGACCTCAGAGGGAGTGCAATATATGACAGGAGAGGCCAACCCAGAGCTCAGTCTCAGTGTAACCTCAGCCCTGCTCACACTGTGCGCTGTGGTCAGGGAGGCTGGACTTGCTGCTGCACAAAGCCCAGTTTTGACTCATCTCATACATGGGGCCCCAGGATAGTACAAACCCGGAGGAGACTTCAAGCCCACTCATCTCCCCTAAAAGGGAACCTGGAGACTCCTCAACAGCCCTCCCCACCCCTCCCCTTCCTCTCAATTTTTCCCCCTTTTTCCCTCCTTGGGGACCACGCTCCCTACCATCTGATTCTCTCTCTTTTCCTCCATCTTTATCTCTCCTTCATTTTTTTCCCCTTCCTATTAAAATACTCAAGAACATCTCTCTGTGGCTTTTTTCTGCTTCTTCACAGTTGTTTTACTTCCTTTTACTCTCTAATCCTAATTGTAGAATGGAAAACTCTTCTACATCAAATCCCTCATTTTGCAAAAAGAAATTTATATCCCCAAATGGTAAGCCAAGGTCACACAATGAACAGAAAACAGAGCGGGGATAGAGAGGAGTCGGACCTCTTGGCACATTCACTGCTTCCTCCCCTACAAGCTCTAGCACCAGCACCATCTTCTCCCTACTGGCCCCAGCTGGTTTGATCTAATCCCATTTCTTTTGCTGAGCGTCTTCAAACTTCACTTCTTTTCCTGGGAGCAAATGCTTGTCCCATTTTCCTGGATTTGATTCTGACTCCAATACACACTCTGTTGTCCTGTTTTCATGTGTTATGATTCTTCTGAATCCAAAAATATTTTCCCCCCAATGCTGGGGATGAAACCAAGGGCCTCATGCATGCTAGACCAGCACACTACTACTGTGCTACCTCCCCAGCCTATAAATTGGTATTTGGACTATGCTTTGACAACACCAACTCCACTTTGAGCCTTCTCTTATAACACAAGTTGTAACTGAACAAAGTGGTTGCTGACAGTCACTCTTAACAACTTGCTGACAGCTATATTGACAACTCTGTGTGAATCTGCAAAAGAGTTAGTTGATGTCTGAGAATGTTTCCTCCACAAATTGGCATCCAGAAGCTAAGTTAATAGATGTTCCGGAACTGTAAATAACAGTGCTCTCAGGCTGCCATTAGAGACATATCTCACTATGACTTCACTCTTTAAAAGTATTCAGTTGGAAAAAGCATGGGCCACCACAGGCCCTGCCCAAGTGAACAGTCCTTTGATTTCACGGTTAGCAGCTTGACAGCATTCCAGACCCACATGAGTGCCACCTTGAGAGGACCAGTCTCTTAGACCATTAGACCATTTGGACAATTTTTCCCATAGACACACAGTGTTTGGTTTGTTACTAGTACCCTGTGTTGGAGTCATTTTCTCATATCTACTTTTGACTATATTTCAAATATTCCTTTTGCTTATTTTGACTTTATCCTGCTTTGTATTCATTACAATAAATTGATTCTTTAGAAACTGTCTTTGCCTCGTGTGGTTTGACATTTGATTAAAGGATAAAAGGACCTCCCCCTCTTGGAGAAAACAATTCTTGAGGTGAAACTGCCAACAGATACTGGGAAACCAGGCCATACTGAGAAACAGCCTCTTCCCAACCCATCCACACCTCCCATGTCAAGCAGAACCCTTTCTGCTTCCCACTGGGAGTCACGAGGTAGGAATAGAACTGAGCTGGTGGGCCAGTCTCTGAGGAGTGTGGAGTCTGTGGCCTAGGTGGCAAATAGGAAGAAACCAGAGCTGGGGACAAAGCATTAGGCAGCAGCGATGGCAGCTGGGGTAATGTGGGGAGACACCTACCTTGGCATAGACCTTGGCACCTGGCAACACTCAGTAACAGCAGTCATCTTCCCCCCACCCTTCCCCTTCTGCTAGCCCAACTCTTGGGAAACTGATGAAAGAGAAATGGGTGCCATGAACTTAGAGGAGGGAACAGGGACAGGGGATTCTTAAAGATTGCAGAAAAGAATTCATACTCTTTCTCCAGACTAGACAGGACCCTGAGTGTCCAAGTCAGAACTTTCTTCCCAATCAGTTGGGACCAGGTGGGCCTGGGCTTGTCAGGAGAGTGGGGCAGAAGAGCTAGTGTGCGGGTACTCACAGGTGCTTGCAGAGCAGCCTTCCTCTGGTGGCAGCAACAGCCTTTGTGTACTGATCCGCAGGCTGCAGAGGAGGAAGTGACACGCCCTGGGGTGGGGGAGTTTTAGGGGTGGTTGATCTAGGGAAGGTGGAGCAGATAAGAATGGGGCTGAGCATGGATGAAACAGATCTGGAGAAAGAAAGCTCATCTGTTGGGCATCTGTCAGGTGCTGGACCATCAAGTTACAGTTAATGGTCACAGAAATCTCAGTAGCTACATGTTAGTAGCCCTGAACATCCCCCTTGCACATCCAATCTTATAGATGCAGAGATTGAGGCTTGGCGGCAAGAGATGTAAAACATTGCCCAAGATCATGCAGCTAATAAGTAGCTGGTATAGGATTTAAATCTAGATTTGCTTTTCTCCAAAATCGATGATCTTTTTACTTCCTCATACTGGAAGGAACAGGATAGGAAGGAATATGGAGGCAGAAAATACAGTACAGAGGGGGAAGTTAGAGACTGCCGATCATTTTGAAAACCTAGGGACCACAGTATCTTACTGTGCTTAATTATATGGGCCCTGGAACCAAACTGCCTGAGTTCAAGTCCTGGCTTTCCCTTCTAGTAGGTAGTAAGGGACTTACCCCTTCCTTGTGGCACCCTAGGATTATGGTGAAAATTAAATAATTCATATTAATTGTTTACAAGAACCTGGAACATATCAAGGATTCAATAAGAGAAATCATTAGGAGTAAGAAGTAATGGAGGTAGGTGGAATGGCTTCAAGAAACACAAGGTCCAGACAGCTGGAAAGCTGGAGAGGCACAGAGCCGGGCTTGGAGAATGTGATTAAGGGCAGAGGAGCCAAGAGAGTAGTGGCGCCTGGGGAAGGGTGAAGCAGAGCAGAGAAGCAGAGTGCAGGAACAGCAGCTGAACTCCGTGCAGGATGAAGCCTATGGAATGGGTTGTGGCCAGCATGGTGGCACATGCCTATAATCCCAGTGGCTCAGGAGTCTGAAGCAGGAGGATCACAAGTTCAAATCAGTCTCAGGAACTTAGCTTAGCAAGGCCATCAGCAACTTAGCCCAAGAGCCTGTCTCAAAATAAAATATAAAGAGGCTTGGGAATGTGGCTCCCATAGGTTCAATCCCTAGTACAAAAAAAAAAGAATGGGTTGTGGTAAATATAAATGGGTGGTCCCTGGCCCACATTTGACCAAAGGAAGCTTTGAGAGGGACCTGGACCTGTTCATAAAAGCTGTACCCTCTACCACAAGCACTCCTTGGTAGCAGGGACTGGGTTTCTCAGGTTCCCTACTGTAGCCACAGCACATAGTGAAGTGTTCATCTCCTAGCAGGTGCTTGAGAGATCTGGAGAAGACAATTGGAGCAGTCCATCTCTGAGTGGGCTCCTGCTAGCCCCAAGCTGTTGGAAAGTCAGGACCTTCTACCCTTCCCCCACAACCAGGGGTTACCATGGCAATGACCCTTTTTACCCACAGGCCCTGTGGTTTCCTCTAAATCTTCTTTCACTTTCCTCTTCTGCTTTTGCCCCACTCCTCTCTCCTCACCTACTCCCACATCCTCAACTTCTTTCCCATATGCACAAGTCATCAGTGGACAAAGCCAGGGGCAAGGTAGGCAAGGCACTGTCCAGGGAAGAAGTGGGTCGGGTAGAGACATGGGAGTCACAGAGGCAAGAGGGCAAAAGGAAGGGCCCAGCTGTAGGGGCCAAAATGCTTTGAAAGAAGTGTTACAGAGGTGAGGCCTATAGGGGAAGGGAAGGGTTATCATATTGGGAGAGAAGGTAACTGTGGGGCCATGACGCTAAGTAGAGGTCATGGAGGAAAAGTGGGCTCTGAAGGGGTGGAGGGAGGGAATCATAGGGTGTAAGCCTGTCACAGAGGGTGGGAAGCTCACTGAGGGGCTGGCTGCTGTCAAACAGAAACACTAGAGTTTCTGCAGGCTGTTTTTTCTCCTCTGGGGCCAAAGACAACCATTCAAATGAACGCTTCCCAGAGAAGAGCAGATAGGCATATTTAAATACACACTGTGAGGCTGGAGATATGACTCAGTGGTTAAGAGCCCCTGGTTCAATTCTCAGCGCCAAACACCCATAGGGATCCTATGTAAGAACACAACTGGTAGCTGTGGGTTCCCGTCTCTCCCTCATCAGTCCCATCCAGCATACTTTATTCTATGTTCTTTGCACCCCTAAAAAAGCTGCAAAGTCCAACAGATTAGGAGCCCCCACCCCATTTATGCCCCTGCTACACCTAGAGGGAGCCATATCCCATGAGTTTCCATCACTTTATTTTGCAAAAATAGAAAACTCAGCAATATGCGATACAGCGGGGTAGAGGGGAGATGTAAACAGAGGGGAGGGGACAGCACCCTGACCCCTCAGAGAAAAAGGAGAGCCAGCGGGAATCTTATTTGGCAGCTAAATACAAACTGGGGACTGGAGGAAAAAGGGAGGGTCACAGAGGCCCTGGGCTCCCCCTCCCAAGACCCCTGGAGGAAGGGGTCATACCAGGGTGTAAACAAAAGCTAATAAATAAATAGAGGCTTCCTCTGGGTCAGGGTGGGATCAGCTAAGCAGCATCTCCTCTCCCTGGGCCAAGCTGCTCTGGGGGTCAAGAGTGGAAGGCACTAGGAGAGGGATCCCTGGCTCCTCTGTAGTGTAGGAGGGTCCCTGCCCAATGGCTGAGATGGGGGGCAGGAGGAGCCCAAGGCACGTGGTGGGGCTGGAGGAAGGGCTTGTAACGGAGGGCATGGGGTAAGTAAACTGCACCCCAGTAAAAAGGTGCAGAATGGACCAGCATCTGTCCCTTTCAACCTCGGGTCCTGCGCCAGAAAATGCAGGGTGCAGCCTGCTCCCACCCTGACCTGGCACAAGGATGGGGCACCAGCAGGTGCATCACACAGCATCAGGCACCAAGGGTAGGGGCAAGAGGATGAGCTCGGCCCTCCCACCATGGCCCCTCTTTTGGTCTCTTTTGTTCCTGTTTGCTCCCAGAGCCTAAGCACCTAGCAGAGGAAAGGGCTGTGGCAGGGTCTTCCTTCTGCCCTGAGGAGCCTGGGACACTGGTAACTGAGGGGCAGTGCTGAGATTTTAGAGTCCAGACCCAGGCTCACCCCTCTGCCCTCTCTCCTGGTGGAAGCAGGGTAGGCCCCTGGGACTAGAGAGGGAGCCAGTTAGAGCAGGAAGGGGATGAACACAGAGGCACCCCTGGAAACTTTGGCAAAACAAGGAGCTCAATGGAAGGGTGGGGAAAGGGCAGAGCAGGTCCTCTCCCAGTCACTGGTGGCGTCTGGGAGATGGTCAGTCTGCTGCATAGAGCCCAACCCCACAGTGGGGGAGATCAGGGGCCCTGGTCAGGCTGGGGACTTTGGTCCCCTTTGCCCTGGCCCTTGGGAGTCTCATCCTCGCTGGAGGCCTTGGGCTGGTGACCAGGCTGCGAGGAATCGTCCTCAAACATTTCAGGGTTCTCCAGCATCTCTCGGATCAGTGGGGGCATTGGGCCTGGAATCTCCATCTTCAGGGTAATGGCCCTTTCTGCTCCTACAATAGAGAAGCAAAGAGACTCAGAGGGGCAAGAGTGGTCCTTGAGGCTGCCCCACCCCCAGCCTTTCTCAACTGCCTTACAATTATCCTTTGGGCATGCTCAGCACAAGCTGGGAAGCTCTACCTGGTCTCTGCCAAGCCTGCTGCCTGTTCGCCCAATTCTTTCCAGTTATCTTCACAGCTACATCCTTAGACCTTTTTACTTTGAGATAGGGTCTCAGTCAGTTTCTGAGACTAGCCTGGAACTTGTGATACTCCTGCCTCAGCCTTCCAAATTGCTGAATTGCTGAGATTACAAGTGTGTGCCACCGTGCCTAACTATATAACTACTATATAACTATATTTTTTTCCTTTCTTTCTTTCTTTTCTTTTTTTTTTTAACTGGGGATTGAACCCTGGGGTACTCTTACTACTGAGCTACATCCCCAGACTTTATTTTTTAATTTTGAGACAGGGTCTTGCTAAGTTGTTATGGATGGCCTTGAACTTGTAATCCTCCTACCTCAGCCTCCAGAGTTGCTGGAATTACAGGCATGTGCCACTGTGCCCAACTTAAAACTGAATTTTTAGTTCATATTTTTATTTTTTAAAGAGAGAAAGGGAAGGGGCTAGAGTGGTGGCTCAGCGGTTACAGTGCTTGCTCAGCATGCGCAAGTACACGGGTTCAAATCCCAGCACCCACATACACAATTAAGTGTCAGAGCAACAAAAGCCATGTGAAAAACTCAATAAAAAAATTGAACTCTCCCTGTCTCTCTCTCTCTCTCTCTCTCTCTCTGTGTCCTTCTCTATTTAATTAGAGAGAGAGGGAGAAAGGGAAGGGGCTGGAGCAGTGGCTCAGCAGTTACAGTGCTTTTCCTGGCATGCACAAGGTCATGTGTTTGAACCCTAGCACCACATACACAACAAAGTGTCGGAAAAACAAAGGTCAGATGAAAAAATAAATAAAGTTGAATCTCTCTCTCTCTCTCTCTCACTGTCTCTTTAAAAAAATTAATTCAGAGAGAGAGGGACAGTGAGAGAGTATTTTTATTTTTTAAAGAGAGAGGGGGTTGGGGATTTAGCTCAGTGGCAGAGCACTTGCCTAGCATGCACAAGGCCCCAAGTTTGGTCCTCATCCCTGGGAAAAAAGAGAGAGAGAGAGAGAGAGGGACAGAGAGAGAGAGAAAGAGAGAATCAACTTTTTATTCAGTTTGTTGTGTAGAGGAGCTGCGGCACAAACCCACGTCCTCCCACATACCAGGCAAGCAGTGTAACTGCTGAGCCACTGCTCCAGCCTAGTTCATTTTTTTTTTTTAAAGAGAGAAGGACAGTGAGAGAGAGAGATACAGAAACAGAGAGAATCAATTTTTATTGAGTTTTTCACATGGCTTTCGTTGCTCTGACACTTAATTGTGTATGTGGGTGCTAGGATTTGAACCCGTGTACTTGCGCATGCCGGGCAAGCACTGTAACTGTGGAGCTACCGCTCCAGCCCCCTAGTTCATATTTTTAAATATATTGTAAACCAAACCATTTAGTCCTCACAATTAGTTTATGTGGTATAACACCCAGTTTATAAACATTAAAACAAGGTACAATGGCTCAGCAGTTATGGTGCTTTCCTGGCATGTGCAAGGACGTGGGTTTGAACCCCAGCACCATGTACAAAATGAAGTATTGGAACAATGAGGGCCACATGAAAAACTAAAAAAAAAAAAAAAAATGAGGTACAGACAGTAAAGGAGGTACTAGGGATGTAGTCAGTGGTAAAGCACTTGCCTAACATGCACGAGAACCAGGGTTCAACCCCCAACATTGCAAAAGTAAAGAAATTTGTCCAAAGTCTTCTCACTAGGATGTAGCCAAATTAGGAGTCATTGGCCACCTGATTCTCAAGTACTCTGTTCTGACTCTGCCTGTCCAGCTGTGTGTCCTAGGAGTCTTGCAGCTCTGAGAACACTGAGAGGGAAGGCTCACTCATGACTAACCCTTGGTGCTGATACCCCGGAGGTCAGTAATTTTCATGAGCATCCTTGGGAACATGTAGGGTTGGCTGGGCCTCCGGCGCCGGGCGTACAGCCTCAGGGCTTCCAGCAATGGCTCCTGCAGCTTGTCTACCTTTTCAGGTTCCTCCAGGTCCATGCGGTCTATGGGGACAAGCACAATGGAGTGAGGGGAAGAAACAGAGGATGAGGACACAGTGACAGGTTGCTAAATCCCAGTGGGTCCTGCCCTTCAGTCTTTGATGTCCTGAACTGTCCCATTAGCCCATCCCCGGTTGTTCCTCAGCCCCACCAGGCTATCTCCCCTGTCCAAAACCTATGCCTTCTCCTGTTAGTAAGAGGCTTTCTCTGATAAATAGATCCAGCCATATTCTTATCTCAACACCAGTATTTAGGGTCTCCTCAGTTCCCCTTGGCTCTGCTCCCCTTTTATGTCCTATGTTCTAGGCTGCTAGGAAAGTTGTACAAGATCTCAGTCTGTGGCTGGGGCCAGGGGCAACAACCCCAGAGGACGAGACCACCAAGGTCTCCCACCTGGCTAGAGATCAGGTGTGGAATGTGATGGGAAAGGAGCCTGAGCAGACACCAGGGGGCGCCTCCGCACCTCCACAGATGAGGCAGATTGCACTGAGCAGTCCTGTCTCGGTGTCATCCATCTCCAGTGGCAGGAGCTGCCCCGCAAAGGCAAAGACGAGGTCTGTGAGGGGCCCAAAACCAGCGTTGTGCATCTGGGTCCGGTTCAGGGTCAGCCCATCAGAGAAGGTCATGGTGTCCTGCTCCGGGGTGTACCTTGTGCAGATCCGTAGCATCTGCAGGTTGGGGCAGGAGGGGGCTCAGTGCTGTGAGAGGGTGTAGTGTTGGAAGGGTAGTTCATACAGGATGGAAAAAAGAAGGAATGGATGGAAAGTAGGAAGTTAGGTCCCCAATAAGTGCAACCTGAAACTGGTATGAAATGGAAGGCAGAGTGGAGGAGGATCTGAGGCTTGAGGAAGGGAGGCCCTAAGTCAGGAGGAGGCAGGGCATCTAGATATCTAGGAATAGGTCCTAGGGGCAGAGTCCAAGACAAAAAGATTTGGATTGCCAGGCGTGGTGGTACATGCCTGCAATCCCAGAAACTCAGGATGCTGAGGCAGGATGATCACAAGTTCAAGGCCAACCCTTCAATTTACCAACTTAGCAAGACCCTATCTCAAAATAAAAATGGATGGGGGTATAGTTCAATAATAGTTTGCTTGCCTAGCATGTGCGAAGCCCTGAGTCAATCCCCAGTATAGAAAGGAGAAGAGAGGAAAGGAAAGACTGAGCTTGGGTAGAGAACTGCGGAGGCCTAGATGGCTGGGGGCAGATAAGGAAATTTTTTTCTAGCAAGGAATTGTTGAAAGTCCCATGAGGAGGTCACACTGAGGCAGGATCCATAGGGCCTAACTTACCAGGATATCCAGGCAGGCAGCCTTGAGCAGAGTGATTTGGTCGGCAATGCTGAGCCCTGTAAAGCCAGGCAACCGCTTGGCAAATTCCACAATTTTAATGATGCACTTGGTGGCCAGCTCACTGAACTTGTCCCATAGTCCTAGATCCAGCTGCACCCGGTGGTCTGCACTGGAGTTCTGCCAGTGACAGAAAAGATGCAAACAAAGGTCACCGTGGGAAGGAGTGGTCTTCCTGTGCCAATACCCCAAACTCTCTTCTCTACATGCTATTGTCCTCAGTACCAGACCACAGTCTCCTATACAACCCTTACCCATTCCCGAAAAGCATAGTTTCTGCCCTTACTGGGGCTCTGCCCATTCCTCACCGTGGTGTACTTGCCCAGCTGGCAAAGCGAGGGGAAGGTCTCCTGATGGGCTTTGCTGACTTTGGTGATGAGCTCTTCTAACTGGGGGCTCAGCTCATAGCTGTCAGGTGACCCTTCTTCCTTCACCTCTTTCTTCTTCTTGTTCCGGTCATTCCGCACAGCTTGTGTGTGGGAGGCACAAGGACAGAGAGTCAGTATACTCACAGACTCCCTTTAGATGTCCTCTCTCACCCTAACTTAGTTTACTCAATCCTTACCATGAATACCTATTTCCTGGCACCGTAATTAGTGCCTCAGTTTCCCTATATTAGTTCCTATTCCCAGGCTGGCCCTCCCAGCCCCACCCAGGACCCTGCTCTCTTTCTCCTGGCCATTCGGCTCCATCCTGCCCTTCCTGTCACCCTGCAGGAGCTGGGGGGGGGCAGGATATGAAGGCAGCAGGATATCCACTTATAGCCTTGGCAGCACAATGGGGGGGATGGAAAGGAGGGGCCACCCCAGATCCATCTCAGGTTCAGTCCTGGGAACAGCAGAAAAGAGTGAACCATCAGAGGACAGCCCACTCGCCTGCTCCATGAAGCAGGGGGAATATGAAACCCCAATATTTGTTCACTCATTCAGAGGAAGGGTTAAAAAGAAAACAGAATGAGAAAGGGTGGGACCTCTGGGGTGAATGGAGCTAATCAAATAGAACTGGTCTGAGAGGAGACAACATCCTGGAGCAGGCTAGATCTGAGATCAGGGAAATGGGGTTGGCCAGAGGGAAGATGAGCAACTACAGGGTACAACAGGGTGCTTCCAGATCAGGGATAGAAGCCTACCTTCCTTGGACATGCCCACTTCAAAGCACTTTTGTAGCCTACAATACTGGCAGCGATTTCGGGTCACCTTGTTGATGATACAGTTTTTGTCACGATGACATGTATATACCATGTTTTTCTGGATGCTGCGTCGGAAGAAGCCCTGGAGGTAGGAGGAAAGAGGAATGTCAATTAAGCAGGATGCTGGGAATACCCCAGGCTTGACCCAATCTATTAACCATCTACACGTGCAAAGCAGCCTCTCTCCCCACACAGACTCTCACATGCAGCGCCTGTGTCCCAGGTAACTCAGGATCCCCAATTCACTCACCCCCTTATGTACACACCTTGCAGCCTTCACATGAGCTGACCCCATAATGGTAGCCAGAGGACTTGTCATTGCACACGAAGCAAGGCTTGTAGACCCGAGGAGGTGGTGGGGGCGAGGGCGAACTGGGCACCATCTCCTCTGAGCTAGTGCTCTGCGTCTCCACCGCTGTGAGGGCAGTGATGTGAGGGTCAGGGGAGGGGCCCCCAGACCTTCAAGCCTCTCCATGGCCCCCTCATCCCCGCCCCTCCCTCTAGCCCACTAGTGATAGCCATCACCACCACAGTGCACTACCTAACCCCTGTACACACTCCCAGAAAGCCCCAGGCAGCCACTGTCACTGCATCTTGTTGAAGTCAGAGCCCACCCCACAGTATGGCAAACTCCTCCATAATAATGCCAGCCCTAGCCCTATGTGATACTGCTCAATTCTTCAAATTCCAGACCAAGGCCATCCTGAAAGTTAACATCTCTGGGGGCTGGAGTGGTAGCTCAGCGGTTACGATGTTTGCCTAGCATGTGTGAGTATGCAAGTTCGAACCCCAGCACCAGGTACACAATGAAACCTCAGAGCAGAGAAAGCCACATGAAAAACTAAATAAAATTGATTCTCTCTTCTCTCTCTCTCTCATTGTCCGTCTCTTAAAAAAAAAAAATCTCTGGGCTTCAGTTTCCACAAATATAATGTGGGTGGGATGGAAGGGTTAGGGCCCTGGCCTCATCACTCCCTGTCATTCTGGTAGATCCTTGCAGGTATCTGGCCTCCTACCACCCTCCCTCTGGTGGGGGCAGCAATAGATGTGGGGGACAAGTAAGGCAATTACACCAGCAGCTGGCACCTGGCAGGATGACCTGCTGGGACACTCAGAAATGAGAATAGGACCTCATTTCTCTCAAGAGGTACAAGTAATCCTTGATCTTTCCCCTTCAATTCACCTCCCAAGTAACAACAAAGTCCTTTTCTCCCTGAGATGGTGGACAACATGGGGAACAGGTGCCAGGCACAGCCTGATTTCACACCTGAAGGAACCAAGATCATGAGAGTGGACAGGATGGGCTCAGTGGTGCACTGCCAGCCGATGGCAGAGCCAGGGCTCTCAGGTGCTCTGACTAATCTTAAGTGGCTATGAGTGACAGAAGCTAAGACAGGAGAGACAGGTATTTGCTCAAATTCTCAGATCTAGAAGCTGTTGGGAATGTAGCAAACTGGAGAGTCAGATGACAGTGGGTGAACAGAGATGATCGGAGAAGGGACCTATCTCTGGACCCTCTTTCAGGCTATCTTCACTGTAACTCGTTTTTTTTTTTTTTCTTTCTTTTTTTTTTCAGGACTGACGACCAAACTCAGGGCCTTGCTTGGACTAGGCAAGCGCTCTGCCACTGAGCTAAATTCCCAGCCCCAGGCTATCTTCACTCTAGAACTGCCTCTGAAAATACCAACTGCAGTTCATAACAGGGAGGATGCACTGTATGCAGGAGACTGAGTAAATCCAGTGAGTGTACGGCTGATCTGCAGAAGCTTGGGATATCTGTAATTTTTTTTTTTTTTTTTAGTTTGTAGGACCTGTTACCTAAACCTGGAGAGTTGAAGTTATTTCAAGACTCTCCCTAAGGAGTGCACCACGAACCCATCTCATGAACAACTCCTTCCTTCTTACAATTTGTGCCCAATTGATCACAAATTAATCCCAATGCAGCCAGAAGAGCAGATGGGATTGTCCTAAACCAGGTTCCAGGCCAGCTCCACCCACCCCACAGGAGGGAAACCCTCCCCACACTCAAAACACACACACACACACACACACACACACACACACACACACAAATTAGCATAAGAATCCTGCTGGAGTGAGATTCCCCAAAGAAAGAGGGGAGGGGGAAAAGGGTGCCGGGAGTTTATTCAAGACTCCTGCAGGCAGGGCACTCTAGGAGGAGCTGGTGCTGAAAGATATGGGGAGGGATGGAATGCCTTTCAGGACCTCCCCTCACTCTTCAGGCCCACCGGTGCCGTCCTCCAGGGGCATGTGTCCTGTCCACAGGCCTGTGCATGGGGTGGTGCCTTCTCCAGAGCTGCTGCCCACCCTGCCCGCAGAGCGCTGCCTCATTTCCTCTTGCGCAAGGGCTTGGGTGCGGTCAGACTGGCATGGGGCAGCACCAGCCAATTATAAGACTGGGGGCCCCAAGGAGATGGTCCTAGGGGCAGCTTTTCCCATCTAAGTGGCACTGTCACACAGTCACCCATTCTCTGGACACCCTTCTGGCAATCCTCTCCCACCCCTAAACTGCAATCCAGTGGCTCTGATGTCAGACTGAGGGTGAAGGGTAGAGAACTCGGAAGCTAACCTGGGTTATTCCCTCCTCTGCCCATAGCTAAAACCCCACCAGGGATGCTGCTTCTAGGTTGGGCAGAGGCCCCTGCTGGGGAGGTGGGGGTGGGCTCAGAGTTTTTCTCCTTTTAAAGCCCAAATTGCTGAAATTGAGGAAATTCCTGGCCAGGCTGAGCGGAGCTTCAAACAAACTCTTTATAACCGGCTGTAAACGCTCCCAGCTGCGAGGCCCAGAGTAGCCTGGACTCCCAATCTAGCACACACCTCCTTGGAGACACACACACTCTCACAGGCCAATGCTACACAGGGCACAGAGACAGATATATTAACAGTGGCTTCTATTACCCTGACTCAATCCTGGCACAGAGGAACTCACAAACCAGCATTCAAGCGCTCAATCCAGTCACACCATGGAGGTGGATGACAAGTCACAAGGCTGACACAACATCCAACACTTGGCTTCACATTTATAAGTGAACAGCTCTGCCACCAGACAAACATCATAGCCATCCAGCACAGCATGGCACCAGGACACCAAAGCCTGGAAGTATGCACAAACACACAGTGCACCCCTCTCTAAACCACTTTCAAGCCTAAGGCTGAGTTTGTGAGCCTGCCAGGACCCAGATGCCAAAATTATTAGTCCAAATTGAAATGCAAAAACACCCTGCCAGTCAAGTCCAAGAAGCTTGAGTAAGGACAGGATCTCTACCCCTGAAAATCCTTCCTGAAAGATTCTCTCCACCTCAGAATACCCCAATTCCCCATCTATTGGGCAATGTAAAACTTAAGAATTCACAGGGCTTTGGTGCAAAGCAATAGTTCCAGGCTTTCTCCACCCTTTAAAAGGCACTCTTTAATTCTTGCCCCGCCCCACCCAAAGTACGTTCTCCTGTTTGCCACCTCCCTCTTCCAGTCTCCCAGTTGCTAAATCTGAGTAGCTCTGCCCTGGAACCAAAAAAAAAAAAAAAAAAAAAAAGAGAGAAAGAAAAAAAAAAGCTGAACTTGTAAACAGCACAGCCGAGTGCCAAGGAGCGAGGCGCGTTGGCGGGGGCTCGGTGACCCGGCGTGCGCACTCCCCCAGCGCCCGCCGCCCCGCCCGCTGCCCGCCCCTTCCCAGCGAGCCCCCAAGACCCGGGTCCTTAAGCCGTCGCACCCAGGCTGTGAGGACAGTCTCAAACCCAGTAAATTTGGGGGGTGCTCTAAGCTACCCTACCCTCCCCACACCCCACACCCGCCAGGCACTGTGGCCCAGGCTTCAAAGCCGCCTCTCATCTGGACTTCATTTTTACTGCCTCTCAGTCCCCAGCTTTTTATTACCGCTCTGGAAAGGGGTTCCAGGGCCCCAGGCCTGGCATCTCCCATTTCACAGAGAGGGAAGATGGATATTTGGGGACTCCAGTAGCACTACTCTCCTGCCACTGTCACTTCCAGGCCACCCCTCACCACACACCCAGACTTTAAACTTTTTGCTTCTTGCTTAAGTTGTGTGTTGGAATCATAGGGGAAAAAAGTCATCTCTCTCATACAACCCAATACATATTTCCAAATATTTTTTTCAAAAGGGGACAGAGCCCACTTTGTCCCTCTTATACGCAGAATCCCTTGCACGCAGAGTACACAGGATGCACTCGGGGACACAGCACTTTCCAAAACCACCCCCGCAGCCACGCAGGGGCACACACCCTCCCAGACTCACGCTACAAACATCACCACACAGGGCCATGCGGATCTGCCAACGCAGTCTAAGACCGACAGTTTGCAAAGACCCCCTACTCCAACACCCACACTAAAGCCCCAAGGCGCTGCACTCGCCAGGGAGTCGCATGCTCTGCAAATAATATTTTTTACACTTCCAACTTCGCACATGGACTTTATAAATGCCACCCACAGTCCTAGGTGCCATATCCATAGGGTTCCAGGAACCTGAAGGCACAAACTACCAACACACCTCGATCTCTCCCTATCTCCAGGAACTCTGGAGTGCATCAACCACGAGTCCTAGGTAAACACCCACCATATAAACCACACACACTCCAAGCACTACTACACACACGCAAAGGAGACGCCGAAGCCCCCGCATTTAAAGGGACAGTACTTCATGCAGAAAGGACCAGAATCTCCGCGTGCACCCCAGTTCCAATCTTTACACATGGAAAGAGTAAGCCTCAGTCTTTCTTGCACTCCACACCCGATCCCCAGGCTCGAGTACCTACATTGCAGACTGGCGGGTTGCGACCAGGCAAAAGACTCAAGTCCGGCGAAACAAGAGCTGCCGGCGGCTCTGCGAAGCAAGCCGGCCCCGGGCCCGGCCGCCCCATACAGTCGTCGCGGACCCGGGGCAAACGATTCCATGCAGTCGTACATCGCGACCCGGCCTAGAGGGAAGCTGGGTGCTAGAACACCAAGGACCCGCAGCCGATTCCCCCTCCTCCCCCGGCGGCGCCCCTCTCCTGGAGGGGGGGAGGGGGAGGGCTAGCATAGGGCGCTGGGCTGCATGGGGGGTAAAGAGAGGGAGGGGAAGAGGGGGATCCCCAGCAAGGGAAAGGGACTGGGCGGGGCGCGAAGCCCGGGCTGCCGCTTCAGCCGCGGTCCCGCTCACTCTGGGTGCCTCGGCAGCTAGCGCTGGGGAGACCTTTTGTAAAAGCAAAGCCTGGAGGGATGGGGGTGGGGCTTGGAGAGCGAAGGGGGCCGGGCACCAAGATGAGCAGAGCTGGGAGTGGAGCGCTCACACATACACATACACACACTCGCAGCGCCGCGCGCACCCTTGCTTAGACATACATCCATCCATGCATGCATTTATCATGGCAGGCACCATGCATTTGCAAATATGCAATAGTGAACATGCATGTTTTCACGCACACAAATTCATAACTGCACACATGTTTGTGCAAACCCATGTGGCTTACAAGAATTCTCTCTTCACAGCCTGGAGGCTTTGCACGCATTTGCACTTAGGCGCGTGCCCAGGTCGGGGTTGGGGGACGGAGTAGAGGAACCAAGAACACGCATTTCCTTTCCTAGGATTGTCTTTTTCTTCTCAACCCTTCCTTTTTCACACAAGTTAAATCAGGCAGGGGTGTTAATGACGACTGGGAGAGGAGAATGTGGAGATCCTCCGCGAACAGCGGCTCGCCAGCGGACCTGCACTACCTCCACCCCCCTCATTCCCAGGCCTGGCTCCGCCCTCTCCCGCCGCGCGCGCACTTCAGGGCCGAACAGTACATTCCTGCGGCTCGGCGCGCGCTGCCTCCTCCTTCCTTCCCGTTCACCCCACCCCCGGTCCAAGGGCCGGAGCGCGCTCCCGCCGTGAACTCTCCGGGAACCCCCCTCGGGGCGGGTGGCCGGGCGCGCTCACCTCCTCCTGACCCGGCCCCGCCCCGCCCCGCCCAGGCCGTCGCCCGCGCGGCTGCGGAGTCCCCCCGCCCCCTCCAGCGCAGCATAGTCCACCCCTCCTAGCCGGTTCTGTCCTCCCTCCGCTGCGTCCTGGGCCGCCTCCCTTCAAGTCCCCGAAGCCCCATCCCGCGACTGACACTCCCTGAGCGCCTTGACTGTCTCTCTCAATGCCCTCTCTTCAAATCTAACTTCACTTTCAGACAACAAAACTACCCCCAAATTGTCCCTGCAGCGCCGACTGCGCCTTAAACGAAACTGCCCCCCTAATGTCAGGTACCCTCCCCTGGAGTTAAAATGTGCCAGGTACCCAAAGGGCCAGTGCCGCCCTCAGCAATAACCGTTGCTGGTCAATAACTATTTCCAGGGTTATTTATACCCCTACCATAGACAATAACTGTCCCCTCCTCCCTTCAGTGCCACAGTGAATGCCCCTCTGAGCTCCAAGGACCGCCTCACTGTTCCCTTAGTTGCCCCTTCCGGCACTGGGCGCCCCAGCCCGACAGAGCTGGGGACGAGGGGGCGGGGGTTTGGCCACGTCAGAAGTTTGCCCTTCCCGGGCCTGGCTGAATCGGGGACCCTGGCCCGGGGACAGCGCCAGCGGCGGCGACTCCCGGAAACCACCCCCTCCCCCGCGCCCCGCCTGCCGGCTGCCCGGCCGCCCGGCGGGCCGGCCCAGCCGGCTCTGTCAGCGCCGCTCACACGGGGAGCGCCGGGGGAGCGGGAGCGGCACCCGGCCCGACCCCTTCCCCCTCCTGGCGGCTGTGGCTGGGCCAGGGCGGGGCACGCTTTTCTAAGAATCTGTTGTACTGGGCGAGGGGGGCGCACTGGGGTGCTGCAGGAGTGGGGCGCCTCATGGAAGAATAAAGAGCAGGAAGGGGTGCCAGAGTAGACAGGGAAGGCGGGAGGGGGGAGGGGAGGGGCCCGTGTGGCTGCCAGGGACTGAGGGGGGCAGGGCTGGGAAGTAGGGCTGAATTGCGGATGGGGGGGTTTGAGGTGGCAAGGCTGACTGGGGAGGGGGAGGGTTGGGGGTAACGGATTGAAGCAGGGATGGAGAGGGAATGCAGGGCTCTTCCAATCCAGGTTGAGCTTCATGCCCCAACCCCAAACACCCCATTTCTGAGTCCAGCCCCCACAGTGAAAAAGAAAAAAGGGGGTGGGTCTCTGAATCAGAATATTGCCAGCCCCCCAAAAAGTGTAAAATGAGGAGTACCCAAAAAAGAAGGTGAAAGAGCCCTGATTTGTCAACTTCAGGCTGTCAGCTGTCCCACCCCCCCTTCCCCTCCAAAATCTGAAAGGTCCCAATTAAGTCAGGCCTGCCTGGTTGGTAATTAGAACCAGAAGTGGCCAGGCCACAGGGAGGGAGGGAGGGAGGAGGGCATCAGAGGAGGGGGGGAGGGCTCCAGGAAGCTATGAGTCCTCTGTAGCCCCCCCTTTCTTTTCACCAAATGCACCCCACTCCTCACCACCCCACCTTTGTGCACTTCCCAGGTATTACAGGGAGGGGGGGCCTTAGAACCAGGCACTTTGGGTGTTAGGCCCATCCTTCCCATCAACCCCAACCCATCCATTCTAGACAGACCATAGAGTCTTGGGTAGAAGGCAAGATGGGGGGATCTAGTGCCCCCTCTTTTCCCCATAGTTCCCCCAGCCCTTATTGCAGCAATTAGACCCATTAGCCTTCTAGCATTTCATGGGAACCAGATGTTCTCCGCCAGGCTGGTGGGAGTATGAGGGGGGCTGCTGCCTGACTCACCCCTTTCCCTATAATCCCCACCACCAGCAAGCACCCCCTCTCAGCTTGACTCCCACAAAGGCATGGCCCCAGAAGCAAAGAAAGTATATCCCTCACACGCTAATGAGACCTCTAACACTCAGACTCAAGCAGTTTCCCTGCCAGCCCTACCTCCCTGGCAAGGATAAGTTTGGCCAGGATTGAGGAAGAACCCAGGACAACTAACTCGGAATACATCCCTACCCCAGCCCTCCCTGCCACCTTCTGGATGAGGCTTGACGATAACTGGCTCTGAATTCCTCATGCTAAATTTTCCTTTTCTTCCAAAGCCCTCCCTCAAAAAACTGAAGAAGGGGCATTTCAAAGCGAAGCATGCCCCGCCCAGAAGGGTAAGTCCTAACTGAGGAGTCCCACCTGAAGGGCAATGGGAGGGGTCTTTGGGAGGAGAAGGGGGCAGCAGAAAAAAAAGGGGACAAGGAAGTGTGAATAAGGGACGAGGCCCAAAGCAAGGATGTGAGGAGCGCTGGGCAGGATGGGGGCTGGGACTGGGTAGGGGGCCAGGAGAGGGGGGTGCAGCCTGGGCCCCAGAGGCGGCGGCTTGCCCAGCTCCCCCCGCCAGAGAGGTTTCCTGTTGCAATCAAAGCCCCGTTTGTGTCGGCCTGAAGCTGGAGCCGGAGCTGGGAGGAGGAGAGACCAGGAGGGGAGGGGAAGCAGGCAGTCACTGGGTTTTTTTTTCCTGGAGAAGGCCTTTCTGCCGCCTCTACTCACCACCCTTACCCTCCAGCTTGCTCTTCTTGCTCCTTCTCCAAGTGCCTGACTCTCTTAGTCTTAACTTCTCAGTCTATGTAGTCCCCCTTTATCTTATTCAGGTCTGGGGGCTCTCTTCTTCAGTAGGACTCCTTTTCTTCTGTGCCATTCTGTCCTCAGTTTCCCCACATGTGATGAAATCTTGGCTCACTGCCCCAGGGATACTGACCCCATGGCCAGGGCAGTTGTCACCAGTTTCAAAGGAAAAACAACAGGATCCTCAGGACCACAGGTATTCCTCTCAAGACAGAATACTCCCCTGTGACCCCTCCCAGCACACTGTTCCCTGTAGCTTTGATAAAACAAATATACAACACATAATGTCCACAGATACACAGGGACATAGACACTAGGAATTTCATGCACATGCATGTATGGTGTGCATGCGTGCGTGCACACACCCCCTCTGTTTTCCATGCACACAGGCCCATGCTTGCCTCTACCTAGGCAGCACATGCTCCCCTCACCTTTCCCTCCTCCACTATGTAGTTCTAAGACGTCAGTCTCACCCACTGAGGCCTGAGAAGAGCCCCCAGACTTCCCATCTCAGCAAGGATGTCCCCAAGGTGCAGGGGGACTCTAACAGTAAGCTCTAAGAGTCAGGGACTGGAGCTGTGTCTCAGTGGTCAGAGCACTTGCCTGGCCTGTGCAAGAACTCAGGTTCAAACCCCAGCACCACATACACAACTAAGTGTCGGAGAAACAAAGGCCAGATGAAAAACTAAAGTTGATTCTCTTTCTCTCTCAAAAAAAAAAGAAAGAAAGAAAGAAAAGAAAAAAAAAGTCTGAGAGCCCCAAAAGTTCCCTTATTCTATGTGAGAGAGAGGCTGATTCAGAGAGTAAGAGAAAGAGTGATTAGAGAGGCAAACTCAAGGTGAAGATGGCTTTAACATCAGATGTAGGCCTCTAATCCCTTTCCATTAGATGGCTCCAGCCAAAAGGGGCAGCCAGTCAGAGAAAGGAGGGATGGCACTCTCACCCTTTGGTTATTCTCCCATGGGAGGTTTCTGAGACTCCAGGATCCCCTCCTCTCCCTTGCACTACCACTAGAATCTGTGTGCTCCACCCCCACACAAACTGTCTGGACCCAAACCCTTCCCCCCCTCCCTACCCCACCTGCCACCTCCCTGCCCAGGCCTGTCCCTCCATGCTGGCCGCACCCTCCTGTTACCTGCCCTGGCTCTGACTCCTCCCTTAGATTTCTCCTTTCCTTCCCTTTCCTTCAGAGAAGGCTTTGGGGCTGGTGCAGCCTGGCCCCTTCCCCTAACTTGACCTCACTTTGAACCCTGACCTTGGCTTCCAGGTGTCCAGGACACAGAGACATAGAAGAACTTCACTGGGGACTGGCCATTGACTCAGCATTCTCCCCGCTATAATTCTTTCTCCTCTCCCCATTTACCTCAGCTTCTTTAGTTGCCATTCCCAGAATCTGGGAAAATCAAGTCCCAAGAGACTGAGTTGTAAGGTTTTCTACAACAAGTACATTCACAGGGAGAGGGTGGTTTCTTTCCACTTCCCCCAACCCCTAGGACAGATTCATGGGGTGAAAATAAGTTAGAGGAAAGTCCAACTGAAGTTTCCAAAAAGGGGGCTTTGTGCTCTCTCATTCACCTGCATGCCGTTCAATAAGCCTTGTTGGACTACAGGCATGCCACTGGCAGACCTCACCAAACACCAGACACACCATCAGCGGCCCTATTAAATACCTCCTCTCTCTTCACACTGACTCTTTGTTGCACACATTGGAATTCTGTACATGAGCAGAGCGTCAGGGAGAAACTGCATACACATAGCTACATATGGTAGGGACACGCACACGCGCACACACACACACCTCCAGATGAGCACACTCCAGAGGAGCTGTCAGTCCAGTCTAGTACATATACAACCCTCTGGTGCCCCTTTCTGAAGGCAGGACCCTTTCTCTTCCCCCTCTTCTCTGAGCTTGTTGAACGTATACAGCTATAAAGGATATACCTCCTCTCACCCACTCCCTTCTCTTTCTCTCTCCTCTAGTTACCTTCCCCTCTCTCCTTTTGAGGTCTTCTCTTCACTAGCTTACTGACTGACCACTTATTCCTCTGAGCCCTATAGCCCAGCCTCCAGCTTATGAGTACCCCCATCTGTAATGACCTGGCCAGGAAGCACAATAGGTAGAGAGAGTTCCCAGAGGAAGCAGGGGAGGCCCAAGCCTTGCCTGCTGTCAGCCTTTAAAGGTTTAACCCAAAGCAGGCAAGCCTGGGGGACAAGTAGGGATCTGCACAGCATGTGGGCACTATGCCAGACCTGGAGGGAGGGGAGGAGTCCAGAACCATGTGGCTGGAGGAGAGAATGCTTCTGGAACACTCTCTCCACCTCTCTAGATGCCTTATGGCTGTTTCCAACCTTCCCAGAACCTATCAGTCTCCAGATGCCACACATCTTTGGATAGCTGGTACTAGGTTTCTTTCCTTGCTTTGCAGCCGCAGAACAATCTTACCTCTTGATCACAGAGTCACCAGAATGGCCTCCCAGATCCCTGATTTCCCAGCCTGATCCCCCTACTTCCCAACTGCATGCAGGGAGCAGCCTCAGACTACACTAGACTGTACCCTTGGCTGCCCACTAGCAGAAAGGTGCTCTCTCTGCTAGTTGACAGACGGGCAGATTCAAACCTTCTGATTTTAGGCCTGCTACTTCCCCATCCTATTTGATCAGGAGAACTCTTATTCGCAAATGTTTCCCTTTAATCCATATCCAAACCCCCTCCTCACCACCACTACTGCTCTCCACTACTTTCCACTACTTAATTAGACCAAACCTCCACCCCTAACTGGGATGCCAATTTTCTACACTTTCCACCCTGTAAATACTCTCCTGTTTCCATTTGCCCTCATCCCCCCCAAATCCCGGAGACTCACACAGAGAGGCCATCTCCTTGGGGAGGTCAGGCTGGCCCAGGCCCCGGAAGGTGGGACTCAGCATCTCGAATGGTGGAGACCCCCTGAGTGCCCCTGGGAAGGCAAAAGGGAAGCCTGCCCCTGGGTAGCCAGATCCAGGACCCAGGGCACCAGCTACAAAGAGTCGCTCCTTATTGGTAGCCATGGCAGCTGCGATGTGGGAGTCCCCTGGGGTCTGCAGTGGGCGGGGGTGGTCTTCAGCCACAGCCCCTGCCCATGCCCACTGCCCTGGCCTGGGAGGCTCCGTGCCCACCCTGCCTGGCCTGCCCACTGGGTCTCCAAGGATCCTAGGGAAAAGAGAGGAGAAAGAGAGATGAGAGAGTGATCACTCTGAGGTCCCATGCCCCACAGCCTTCCCTTGCTGCAGTGCCTATTCTGCCCTGGCTCTGGATACTTTCAGTGTGGTAGAGAGGGCAGAAGGGAAGGAATTGTACAGACTCTGTAAAACTCTCCAGATTAGTTCCAGGGAAGGGTAAACATGTTGCAAGGTGAATGACAGTCTGAGGTCTTCTGGTGGAAAGGCCTCCTCCACTGAGAGATGATCATGATGCACATCTGATCATCTAATGCTGGGCTAGACATCTGACTTAACTCTCATACTATAAGAATCCTATGGGGGCTGGAGTGGTGGCTCAGTGGTTTTGACGCTTGCCTGGCAAGCACGAGGACCTGGGTTCAAACCCCAGCACCACGTGTACAACTAAGTGTTGGAGCAACGAAGGCCATGTGAAAAACTAAATAAAGTTGTTTCTCTCTTTCTCTGTCTCTCTCACTGTCCCTCTCTCTTTATTAAAAAAAAAAAAAAAGAATCCTATGAAGTAAGAATTATTATCCCTATTTTGCAGATGAGAAAACTGAGGTTAAGTGACTGCCTTTAGGTCACATGGCTATTTGTGGTGGAGCCAAGATTTAAACTCTTGGGCTAGAGGTTATAGTTCAGAGGTAGAGCATTTGCCTAGAATGTGTGAGACCCTAGGTTTCATTTCCAGCACCACAAAAAAAATAAAAATAAATTAAAATAAAAAATAAAATAAAAATAAGAAAATAAAAATTAAAAAAAATCAAACTCTCTACCACTCTGGAGACAGCAAACATATCTCTGTTGTAACTCTGGGGCCCTACACTTCTCTGGAGAAGAGTATGGTTCAGGGGTGAAGAGCACAGACTTTTTACTCTTCTTCTTCTTCTTCTTCTTCTTATTATTATTATTATAGATATTGGGGATGGAACTCAGGGATGCTCTAGCACTGAGCTACATCCCAGAACTTTTTTTTTTTTTTTTTTTTTTTAGGGCTGAGGACTAAACACGGTGCCTTGCACATGCTAGGCAAGCACTCTGCCACTGAGCTAAATCCCCAACCCCACAAATTTTTATTTTTTAATTTGAGACATGGTCTTTCTAAATTTCCAAGGCTAGCCTCAAACTTGTGCTTCTCCTGCCTCAGCCTCCAGTCACTGGGATTACAGGTATGTGCCATCATGCCTGGCTAGGAGCCCAAACTCTGGAGCCAGGCTACTAAACTGATATGTCCACCACTTACTAGCCATGGGGCTCTGGATGAGTTAGATAATTTCTCTGTGCCTCAGTTTCCTCATGTACCATTGGGACTAACAACAGAAACCACCTACATGTTTAACATGTAGGGTGTTTAGGATAATGCAGGGCATATTCTAAATGCTATGTAAATATATTATTTCTCTTTATACCTTCACTTCCTCCACACCTCTCTTTTATCATTTCCTTTTCTATCTTCTTCAGTATTCCTTCCTCCTTCTCCTCCTAAATCTTTCTCTGTCTCCAATAATTCCTCATTCCTTAAGCTCTCTCTGTACCCTCTCCTTCAAATTAGGAATGTTGATGGACCCCTACTATGTAACAACTATGATACCAGAAAACTCTTTGGTATCCTCATGTTATTTTGCTTCTCCATTTCCTTTTTGTTCTCATCTCTGGGCTACCTGCTTCTGGGAAGCTTTTCCTGCATCCTCTCCTCCCTCAAATGTAGCTTTTCCCTTGAATTTTGTTTTTGTTTTTTTATTTGTTTGTTTGTTTTGCAATGCTGGGGATTGAACCCAGGACTTTGCTAATGCTAAGCAAGTTCTCTGCTGCTGAGATACATCCCAGCACTTTTATTTTGAGACAGGGTCTCACTAAGTGGTCCAGGCTGGCCTCAAACTTGCAATCCTCCTGCTTCAGCCTTCTTGGTAGCTAGGATTACAAGCATTTAAGCCACCTTGGCTGAACTCCTGAAGATTTTTTTTCAAAGTTAGGTAATTTCAGTTATTATTTCTTCAAAAATCTGTTCTATCCCATTTTTAGTCAGCCCCTTCCAGTATACTCCAATCTCAAGTATTTTAGACTGCCTCATCTTATCTCACAGTAAAACCATTCATTTTACTTCAACGTTGGTTTAGGATTTTTCGATCAAACAAATATTGCAAAGGTATTACAGTGAACCATGATACACTCTTCACACTGATTTTATAGTGAACTTGTATTATCATTTCTGTCTCCAACCCTTTATCCATCCTTCAGTGCCCTTTATTTTTGATAATTTTTGTACTGATTCTAACCCAAAAGGAGTAACAACGAACAAATTTAACCTTCTATTACAAGCAACAATAGAATACAAATTCAAAAACACAGTTCTGAAGGCATGAGATTTTGGGCAACAAAGAAAAGTGATCAATGAATGGTAGAGACTGTAAGAAAGGAGGTATACCCTGTAATCTCTTCCTGAAAATTTTTAACCTGAACCCAGGGAATGGGAGGAAAAGCAGGGAGAGGAAAGAAATGGGAATCCCAGGACTGGCAGGGGGTTCCTCTCCTGATGCTCTGAAAAGGGGAAAAGGGTAAGGCAGGCTTTCCCAGGAACCCTAGAACCATCTACCTCTCAAGGGAGTTAATGGACTAGGGAGAAAGAGTCATTCCAGCCTAGGTGCCTCCACCCGCCAGAACCATAAATAGAATAACCTGAAGAAGGGCAGAGAAGGACTAAGAGAATGAAACACATAGAGTCCATAAGGTGGGCAGACATAGGACACAGGCATTTCTGCATCTCTTTCCATTGTATGTGCTTCTAGCACCAATATCTCTCAGTCTTTGTACTTTTGCTTTTCTTTCTTTCTTTTTTTCCCTATGTTGGGCTTCAAGCTCCTGAGAGTAAATTGTCATGGTGGTTACAGGAACTCAGCCTCCAACACCATTATCCTTCACTTAGCATGAAGCACCACCTCACCAGGCACCACCTGTACCCCTAGGACCCTCCAACTCTTTAGCCAGTGTTTTACCATGCATTTAAACTCTGAGCTCTGAGCCCCCTGGGTCTCTCTCTTTTTCCTTTCCCAATTCCATGAGGTCCTCATCCCTGGTTAAGCTCAGGTAGAGCCAGGAGTCCTGGGCCCCTGAGGCCCCTGGGCCATAGCTTAACAGGCTAGGCTGCATTCCAGGTGGATTAACCCCTCCAATGCCAAGGGTGAGAAGCTAGTAGAGCACCCCCACTCTGCCATCTACCCCAGACTCTGCTTAGCCGGGAATGGGGCTCTCTTCTCCAACTCTCATTATCTTTGTGTCTCACCTACACACAGAAAACAGACCCTCTGGGCAAAGGACTTCAGCAGTGGGTCCTAGAGAGGGATGCTCAGACTCTTGGTCCTCACCAAGGAAGGATGCTATAAATGAGAGAAGGACAAGCCAACTCTGCCTGGCCTTCCTCCTATACTGCCTTGGAGAAGGGCCCTGGGAATCCACTGAAGAAAAGAAGGGGACAGAGATTTCGCCCCTCTCTGAGCCTTGGTCTATCTACCTGGGCTGGGAAGAGAAGGGAGGATCTTCAATCAGAGTAGAGGAAGACGGAAAGGAATTAAAGTCCGTGCAAAGTAAAATGAAATCCTAAACAAGGGTCCCAGATGCCTTCATTTTTTGGGGGTCCTGTGGAAAGGAGAAAACACTTTTCCTAAGATGCCACCTCAGATAGAGGGAGGGGCAACTAGGGAAAGGGGCTCTTACAATGCTGCTTCTCTTAGAGTTGAGGTGGAGCTGAGGGGAGGATATGGATGAAGGGGGCTGCCGGATGGAAGGGGGCGTCTCCCTGTTGCCCTGCTCGCTCCAGAGCATGGAACAAAGCTGCTCTTGTCAGTTGCTCTCCACCCGCTGCCCCCCTCCCTCTGTATAAACACGACCACCTTTTTCCATGACCCCATCTCCAGACTAGGCAGAGAACCCAGGCATCCTTTGCTTTAGCTGAGCCTTCTGTCTACTCCCCAGGAGGCAGAGTGGGCCTGGTTTCCCTGGCCCTATGCCACCCTTGGGGGAGTCCAGACCCTTGAGTCTCCACCTCCCATCCCCAGGTGCCCTCCCTTCACCCCACTGGCCCCAGGGAGGGGCAGTGCCCAGGAGGCAGGCAGGCAATGCCAGTGGAATGTGTGTGGGCATCGGAGGGCACGGGCAGGGTGGGGCAGAGGGGGGAACTGGAGGTGCCAGTTAGGTGGCTTTCTGAGCCAGGGGTGGGGGTGTGCCAGGTTTGAGGGGAGTGCCCTATACTGCCTACCAGGCTCTAAAGTCACTGTGTATGTGTATGTGTGTGTGTGTGTGTGTGTGTGTGTGTGTGTGTGTGTGTGTCTATCTGTCCATCTGTCTATTTGGGATACCCAAGCTCCAGGAACCCCGTGCACATTTCCCACCCTGTCTTCTCTCTACTTGCCTTAAGGATGTGGGACACTGGTCCTCAACCCCAATTCAGCATTTAAAGAGTGACCTTAAGGGCTGGAACCTCACATTTGAGGACTGGATTTCAGCTGCCTAGGACACAAGCCCTAAAAGGGGACAATTATCTCAGCTTCTTGCCATAAAGAACCCTCCTCAGGCTTTCCTGCCCACTCCCAACCAGATCCCCAACCTCCCAACCGCATATATTCTTACCCTCTGGCCACCTGCAGAGATTCCCTCCTACATATTGGGTCAGGTTGAGGGGCCTGGGCTGTAAGTCCTAAAGACAGAGAGGCAGTGTCAGTGAGACTCCAAGATTAGGACTCCTGGCTCTCTGTTCCAATCTTTCTACTCTTTTTTGTTGCTGTTGTTCCATTTGGGATCCCCTCACTGCAGAGGAGCCCCCTCCTTGGCTGGAGAGGGCCAGGACTCACACCTATGGTTGGGGAAATGTGACAAGGAATTCTGCCCTGCCAGTTCAGGGAAACTTCACAGGCCCCCTCTCCTCCCTCCAACTCCTAGACCCAGACAGCCAGGACCACTTGCTATGCCAACCTATCTTTGCCCTTCTGATGTCCAAGTTGTGCCCTTCTACTGGGGAAGGAGGAGCTCAGACCAACTCGAACCATCAAATCCACCCCTCAGAGTCCCCAGGGCCTCTGTCTCTCCCCACTGGGGGAAACCCCAGTCTTCTCTCACATTCCAAGTACAGGAGAAGGGCAGATGCCCCTCTGCCTGAAGACTTCCCCAATGCTCTCCCGCGGCTACTCACCAAAATCAAGGGCAGATAACCCAGCCCATCCCCAGCCCCTCTACAATCTTCCCCTTCCCTTCTCACATCACGGCTGACCCCAAGTTGGGGCAGGAAGGCCCCTCAAGCCCTACGGACAGCCTGGTAAATCCTGGGAAGGAAGGGGTCGGCGTGGCTGCGCAGCCCCGCGCCCCTAGCCCACCTCAGCGGAGAACCCAGGCGTCCGCGGGCGGGCGGGCGAGCCGGCTTCCCCGGCTGACTCACCTGGAGGGGGTGGGCGGGGGAAGGGAGGCCGCGGAGCCCCGCGGTCCCGGCGTCGGGCGGTCTCCGGGATGGAGCGTTGCGTTGTCAGGGGCTCGCGGTAATGGGGGGCTCCGGGGGTGCACGGCTCTAGGCTGGGACTGTCCCGGGGCCTCTCGGAGCCCGCCCGCCCACGTGACCGCCCCAAAATATCCGACACATTTTCTCCCAAACCGCACACTGACTCTGCAGGCGGGGACACGGAAAATATTTTCTTTCTTTTTCTCCCTCCCTACCCCCCCTCCCTCTCTAACCGGCTCCCTCCTCCCCCTCCCGCCCTCGCTCCTCCCTCCCCTGCCGCTTGCCCCTGCCCGGCTCCCTCCTCGGTGCCCTGGGGCTGGGGGGCGGGGGCTGGCTGAGGGGGGCTGGGCGGGGCGGCCCAGGACGCCTGGGTCTGTGCCCCTCCCATTCGCTAGGCTTCCCTGGCTCCATCCCCTGGGAGGCCGGGCAAGGCTGGCAGAGGAGGTCAGTGTCCTCAGCCCCATGATGCCAGCCCTTTCTCTCTGGCGCTTTTCCCTTTCTGCCATGGGGCGGGGGTTGGGGGACTAGTTGAGTTGTCTTGGCAAGGCCGTGTTCTGGAAGGCCAGTGTCTGGTACCTCCCAGGGTAGTCAATGGGGACTGTGGGTTCGTCCTCCCATGGATGGAGTGAGTGATGGGGCAGGAGTACGGTAGGGCAGATGCTGCTGCCATTAGCCTTTGCTTACCCTCCACCTGCAAGTCTTCCCCTTGCTTCCCCAGTCCTTTGCCCCAGGAGAAAACTGGTTGAACTAGTGAGGGTTGTAGGGATACTGAGACCTGGATTCACAAACCTTCTCCCTAATCACTCTGCCTGGAATATGCTCTAGAAGTTTGAACGCTTGGATCTCTGGCTGCCAACTTTGTCCCCACCTTTAGGCTTGGATTTGGATCGAGGAAAAGCTGGGAGGAGGGCAGGATGAACTGTAGCTGGGAGTGGGCGGAGCCTTGGGTTGGGTGTGAGGGAGAAAGCCCAGGAGGGTGTGTGTCTGCCTCAGCCCTCTGGGCCTGCCTGGCTGCCTGGTAGATGCGCCACAAATGTTGTTGACTCTGGGTCTCTAGGAGCTGAGAGCCAATGTCTGTGTCTGATGGGACATATGTGAGACTTCAACTGACCAACACAGATAGACTCTCCACCTAGAGTGGGAATCCAGGGATTTCACTCCATTCTACGGAGCACTCAGCCAGAGAAAAGAAAGGGTCTGAAGTCCAAGGTCTGTGCATGGACCCTAAACACTCCCAACAGGGACTGAGATTGGAGTGAAGAAGAGGAGAAAGGAAATATTATACAGGTTGGCCCAACCTCTAGCCAAAAGGACCTTCTCCAGCAACACTCCCCTGGTGGCCAGCACCTGGGGCATGGGCTCCTGGGTGACGTCACATTTTCCATCCTGGAATTACTCTGTTCTGCCCTCGCTGCCACTCTGGGGACCAGGTGTCCTCTCTTCTGGGAAAGGCCACTTTTGGTAGCTAGAGTTAGGTGAAGGAGAGGGGAAAAGAAGCATGCTATGTCTCTCTCAGGAGACCAGAGATGTCAGTTGCGGGGTGAAGACAAGCCCTCTTTTTCACTCCAGGGCTGGGGAGAGCTGGGAATAGGTACTCCAGGGTCCTGTCCCCAGGTGGCCTGGCTGCTGTTGACTTTGCTGGTTACCCTGGGAGCAGCTCTTAGCAATGTGGGTGCGGTGGCTGTCAGGGAGTTGAACCCGGGCGTCCAGGCTGGGGGTGGGATGGCCCCCTGCCTGTGTGGCAGAAATCCTACCAGGAGGCTGTAAAGTTAACCCCTCCAGTCTTGCCCTGGTGGTGGCTGGTGGAGGGTGTGCCAAGCTGTGGTTTGGGAATATGGCCCTAATCTCCCCTCCCCCTCCCCTTGCCCAGCACATCTGAACTTAGTTTACAGAGAATGAGTCTCCTGTCCTCAAGAACCAGGCAAGGGCACCACTCCCTCCCTGGACGGGCATTCTGACAGAACGAGGCACCACCCTCATGACGCTGTCCCCGCTGGGTATCACCTCTCTCAGCTCTTCTTTTTCCTTTTTTTAGAGGGCTTCAGAGACTGGTCCCAGATACCAAGAACTAGATCTGAAACTATGCGACTGGGGTAACAGTTGGGGAGAGGGAAGCTAAAACAAGGGACAAAACACTTAGTGTAAACCCCAAGGAAAGAGCGACTTCTAGAATTCCAATTCCATCCATTTGTCTCTGCCTTCCCCTTTGTCTTAGTTTGTCAGTTCCTCTGCCTCTGTCTTTGTTTCTGGTGGGCGTTTGTCCATCCGTCCGTCTTGGTAATTGTAGCTCCTCCCTGCTGGAGTGCTCCCAGACCCCAGCCAACTACTGCAGCCAGGGGGCGATGCCCAGGAGGACCCGCCCTATATCGGCCCATTCCCTCGGGTTTGCCACGCCTCCTCCCCACCTCTCTGCTGCCCCTCCCCGTTACCCAAAGACTGGAGTCCCATGTGCTATGGCAGTTTGACAGTCACTCAAATATCCATAGCAGTTTGGGGAGCAGGGAAGAGGGGGTTCAGATTCTTCTCCCCTCCCGACGCCCCTGTCTTGCAGTAGAGCCAACTTTCTGTCCAGGGATTCCAGGAGGAGGCTTGGGAAGAGGGCTTCCCACTGTAGAAACTGGTGGAGGAGGCTCCCCTGGTTTCTCTTTCCCCAGGATCATGCCTATTTCTACACTTTGCTCTGTTTGTGGCAGCTCCACTCTGTCACCCTGGCAACTTGGAGAAATAATATCTTGGGTACCCTAGGACCAGGCTTCCTTTGCTTCTGTCATCACAGAGTAAAGAGCAAAAGGAGAGTTTGTAAGGAGAGAGAAAGGATGCAGTATCTGCTTGGCTACCCTACCTCTACTTTTCACCCTTGACCCCATCCCATCACCATCAGAACACTGACTAGATCATTTTCTGCCCAATCTGGTCCTACAAGATGTCCCAGGCCATGCTTAGAGGTAGCTGGCAGATGTAGGGGTGGGAGTGGGGGTGGGGGGAGCTATGTTACAACCCCCAAGGACATCATTAAGACACAGAAGTGCTGCAGGGGCTTGGAGACCAGGGCACTCAGGGAGAGTGTGATGAAAACATGTTTTGTACAACACGTGGCCTCTTCTTGTCCCTCCTCCTTCCCCTCCTCCCCCAGTCTCCCAGTGTGTGCCAAAGCTGGTGCCAGCCCTGCCCCCAGTGCTTGCTCAATTCCATGCCTCTTACTGAGCTTATCCTGCTGCTTGCCAGCTTGTTGACTCTCCTACCCAGCAAGTTTGTGTGTGGAAGGTTCTTACCAGCCCCAGGGTTGCCCAGATCCCCACATAGAATAAGGCCTTGGTTTTGAAACTTGAGATTTTAGAACTAGTCTACACAGCTCCAGGAATTTCTTCTCTGAACATGCATCATTCATTAATTTAACAAATTTGTATTAAACATCCACTATGTGCCAAATATCTTCCTAGGCTCTGGGAATATCTATACCTTGCAGACTCACTGTCTGATGAAGGGGTAATATGTTAACCAAACAGTCCACAAAACTGCAACTGGGATAATAGGTATGGAGGGCATGAAGTGCTATGAAAATGAAGCATAGGAGGATCTGCCCCAAGCCAGGAGCATCAGGAGAACCTTCTGGAAAACAGAGGAGAGTGGAGAGAAAGGGGATGATGAAAGAGAATGTGTAAAAGCCCCAGAATTGAGGTCCTGGCTATTAGTCAGCCTGCTGTCCCAGAAAGAAGAGGGGATCTCCCTTCCTGCACTATAGTTGAATCCAATATGCCACAAGGGAGGGATGATAAGCAACTCCTCATGGCTAAAGCAGGGTGTGCAACACCTGGTGATTTTGTCCTGAAATGATTCCACTCATGGCTTCATCTCCTGCTCCAAAGAGGGAAGCTGAGACTCAGAGAGTGAAGAGGAATTACAGGCATAGGCCTGAGATTGTATTACAGAATTTGAGGCCTCATGTTGGCAAATCCTCAGGGTTGAAGATACCTTCATTTGCCCAGCTAAAGCCTCCCCAGGCAGAAAGCCTTTTCCCCCTAGCCTGCTCTATCCTGCACCTTCCTCCTCCCACTGATCCAGCCCCAACCTGTTCTACTCCCTGGAGCTAGCATGTCTGCCCGCACAGTTGCCTGGAGTGTGTGTGAGGCAAGTGCTCCAGATGTCTGCCAGCAAGTGTGTGGGTGGGTGTAGCTCACTGTTTTGCCCAGAACCTCTGTGCAGGGGTTCCGGGGAAGGGGGTCTTTCTCCTGTGCTTACTGAGAGCTTCCAGTTCCTCTTGCCTAGGCACCAGAGTTGTAAAAGCCCTTCCTTTCTTCTCTTCTTTTCCATCTCTCTCTTTCTCTTTGCATGGTGCTGAGGATCTACCTCAGGATCCTGTGTAAGCTGGCAAGCAGTTTGCCACTGAGCTATGTCCCCAGGTCTCAACTCCAGCCCCTTAAGTTGGGTTTTTATTTCTTTTTTTTAATTTTTTGGGGGGTGCAAGCGATTGAACCCGGGAGTGCTCTACCCTTTACTTCTGAGCTACATCCCCAGTCCTTTTCATTTTTTTTATTTTGAGACAAGGTCTTACTAAGCTTCTGAGGGTTTCGCTAAAGGGTCTTGCTGAGGCTGGCCTAGAACTTGCCGTCCTCCTGCCTCAGCCTCCTGAGTGGCTGGGATAACAGGTGTATGCCACCACACCTGGTTCAGTTCTTCCTGAAGAAAAGGAATTGAAGGACCTTTGGAGGAAGGAACAGAATTCTTAGTGGCCGTGCCTCCTCTGGAGCTGGCAGAGAGGTCATGGGACCAATGGGGTTAAGTTCCAGCCCTGCTCTGACCCACTTTCCTCCCTGCCCACATCCCCTGGGGCCAAGGTGTTGGGTGGGGCCAGATTGGCACACCCGCACACACACCTGGGACTTCCCCTGGATGGAAACTCCCAGGACCCAGGCGTCCTGCTTGCCCTGCCAACTCCCACCAACTACTTGAGTTCGGTTCACTTTCAGTCAGATCTCCTTGCTGCCAAACTACATCTCTGTGCCAGCACCGAGGGGCGCCAAGGATGTCTAACTCCTTTGGGGTTACCTTTGATGTCTGGCTGACCCCATACAATGTACTCCTTTAAAGAAATGATGTAGGGCTGGGAGGAGAGGGTTTAGAGGAAGCTATCCTTTGTTGAGCACCAGGCTTTGTCCTAGGCATGTACATTATCTCACTTAATCTACAGAGCAAGGCAGCCCAGAGAGCTAGCCAGTATCATCCTTATTCATAGAGGAGGGAGCTGAGAACTGGAGAGGTCAGGTGTTTGGCCTACTGTCATACAGGTAGGAATTGGCAGAGCAAAGATGGGTACCCAGGTCTTGGGAACCCAGCTCTCTTCACCATTGCAGGCTTCTGATCCTTTTTCCTGTTGCTGCCCATCTCTCCATAGGATGGCAGACTTGGGAAATTCAATTCAGTACAATTCAGCAAATATTTATTGAGCATCCAGTATATTCCAGGAACAGTTAGATGTTAGAAATAAAGAGAAGGTCACTGTTCTCAAGGTTTGGTGGGAAAGAAGGGTATAACGGACTAAGAAGGACCTTAACTTCAGCATAAGGTATCATGGAGCACAGAAAGGAGAGGTACTTTCATTTCTTTTTTCTGTACAGCGTATATAAGTATATTATAAACAGTGTATAGAGTAAGCTGGAATAAACTGAACACCTGTTTAACTGTCTTCCTTCTTAAGAAAGGGAGAATTTCCTGTATTCTGGAAGTTTACCACTTGTCCCTTCCACAATTCCCTCCCTCCCCTAAAAAGTAGCCACCATCCTTATTTTTGTAATAATTATAAGCAAGAAGTTTTTTTTGCTTGATGGGATGGAACCTGGTGTCTCATGGATGCTAGGTGAGGTGCTTTACCACTAAGCCGCATCCCCAGCCCTCGACTTCTTGTTTGCAAGATATAACCAAGTTGCTACACAGAGCTGATTTTTTTTTAAAGAGAGGGACAGTGTGTGTGTGTGTGTGTGTGTGAGAGAGAGAGAGAGAGACTCAATTTTATTTAGATTTTCATTGCTCTGACACTTTTTGTGCACATGGTTCTGGAGTTTGAACCCTCATCCTTGTACATGCAAGGCAAGTGCTATAACCACTGAGCCACCACTCCAGCCCCATAGCTGATTTTTTATTGTTGCATTGTATTCATTGCATGAATATACCTAATGCATTTTTTTTAAAAAGATAGAGGGATAGTGACAGGGAGAGAGAAAGAGAGAATCAATTTTATTTAGTTTTTCATGTGACTTTCGTTGCTCCAACTCTTTGTTATGTATGTGGTGCTGGGGTTCGAACCAGCGTCCCTGCGCATGCAAAGCAAGCGCTGAAACTGCTGAGCCACCACCCCAGCCCCCCAATGCATTTTTCATTCTACTGCTGGTATGGTGATTTTTTTTTAAAGTGAGAGAGGGAGAGAGAGAGAAAGAAATAATTTTATTTATTTTTTCATCTGGCCTTTGTTTCTCTGACACTTATGTGGTGCTGGGGTTTGAACCTGGGTCCTCATGCATGCCAAGCAAGTGCTACAGCTGCTGAGACACCACTTCAGCCCTGTTGGTAAACTTTTAATTTGCTTGAGTTTGAGCTAACATAAACAACAATGTGGGGCTGGAGTGGTGGCTCAGCAGTTACCGCACTTGCCCGGCATGCCCGATGATATGGGTTCGAACCCCAGCACCACGTACACAACGAAGTCTCAGAGCAACAAAAGCCACATGAAAAACTAAACAAAATTGATTATTTTTTTCTCTCTCTTACTCTCTCTCTCTTCTTCTTCTTCTTTTTTTTTTAAAGAGAGAACCAATATTATTAATTTTTCATGTGGCCTTCATTGCTCTGACACTTCCTTGTGTAGGTGGTGCTGGAGTTTGAACCCACATACCTGCGCATGCCAAGCAAGTGCCGTAACTGCTGAGCCATCACTCGTGCCCCTTGTCCCTCTCTCTTAAATAAATATAGCATTAAAAAATAACAATAAGGAGATGGAGTGGTTGCTCAGTTGTTATGACACTTGCCTGGCATGCATGAGGATATTAGGTTCCAGACCCAGCAGCACCACATACACAAGAAGCATCTGAGCAATGAAAGCCCTATGAAATACTAAATTAAATTGATTTTTTCTCTCTTTCTCACTGTCCCTCTTTCTCTCTTTATAAAAGAACAATAAAAAGGGGCTGGAGCGGTGGCTCAGCGGTTACAGTGCTTGCCTGGCATGTTCGAGTACTCGTGTTCAAACGCCTGCACCATGTACCCAGACGAACAAAAGCCATATGAAAAACTAAAAAAAATTTTTTTTGATTCTCTCTTTCTCTCTCTCTCACTGTCCCTCTTGCTCTCTTTTAAAAAAATAATGATGGGGCTGGAGCGGTGGCTCAGAGGTTACAGCGCTTGCCTGGCATGTGCAAGTACGCAAGTTCAAACCCCAGCACCACGTACACACACAGTTTCCAAGCTACGAAAGCCACATGGGAAACTAAAATAAAAAAGTGATTTTCTCTTTCTCTCTCTCACTGTCCCTCTCTCTTAAAAAAAAATGAAATGAACAATAATGTGGCTATGAACATTCTTATTCTTGAATATGTTTCCAAGTAAAGTACATGCAAGAGTTTTTCTAGATATAGAACCAAGAGTCAAACTATACACAGGTTCAATTTTATCAGATAATGCTAAACTGTTTTTCAAAACTGTTGTACCAATTACATAGGTAACAGAACATTTTAACCCAGGGCAGTGGCAGAACTAAAAAGACCCACCCACTCTATTGCCTAAAACTGTCTGTGATTTTCGCTTTTCACTTGGAATAAGATCTAAGTCCATACCTTGGCTCACAAAGCCCTTTATGATGGGAACTCTGCCTTACTCTCTGACCTGTGCCATTATGAATCTTCCCTTTGCTCATGGCACTCTCTCTCTGGAATGTCCTCTAGCAGATATTTTCATGGCTTGCTCCCTTACTTCTGTTAGTCTCTCCCTGACTACTGAATCTGAGATTGTAACCATTCGCATCCTTCATCCTTTTCTCCCTTTCTTACTTCCTTCTTTCTTTCCTTCCTTCCTTCTTTCCTTCCTTCCTTCCTTCCTTCCTTCCTTCCTTCCTTCCTTCCTTCCTTCCTTTTCTTTTTCTTTTGCATGCATGCATGCATGCATGTGCTGGGAATCAAACCTAGAGCCTCCCTTACCCTTTTCTCAGTTTATTGCTTGCCCTAACCCAATCATCTTCGTTCCACTCAGCCGCAAGCAGCTTTCTGTCCTTCACCAAGGCTTGATGGAGTACATCTCCCCTCAAGTCCTCAAGGGCTGTCATAACTGTTTCTGTGGTACTGGGGATTGAACCCAGGGGTTCTCTACCACTAAACTACATCCCCAGTCGTTCTCATTTTTTAAGACAGAGTGTCACTAAGTTGCCCAGGTTGGCCTTGAACTGGTAATCCCCCTATTTCTGGCTTCCAAATCACTGGGACTACAAGCTTGCTCCAAGGGCTTTGCCATTCCTGGCTGGGGGTTGTCTAGCTGCCCCTCTGATTGATTCATATCTGAGTCACTTTTTATCGCATCACTCTGTGATGATGAGACTAGCCATTCCCATGCTCTGAAATAAGCTAATGTGTTTACCTGTTTGTTTGTGGTCCTCACCCTGCCCCGCCCCACCCTTCCCTTCCTTTGGGAGCTCCAGAGAGAGGAAACTCAGCTATCTTGTTCACTACCAAGGCTAGTGCTTGACCCATAATAGACTTGAAAATAATAGTTGTCCTGGCCAGTTGTCAGTTTCCCAGAGACAGCCAGGCACCCCCACGCCCACACCTGGGACTTGGTCTCTCTGGAAACGCCCAGAACCCAGGTATCCTAACTCCCCTGCCTGCTCCCAACATCATCCTTGATTCAGTCTCTCAGAGTGCTTCTACTGATGCTACTGCCTCCCTGAGCCCCCTCTGGGAGCTATTTGGGGCTCTGAAGCAGTAGCTCAGGCCACCAACATTAAAGTAACTCAGGCAGGTGTCAGGGCCTAGAGTGAAAGAAATTTTTTGTGATTAAATAGTGGGAAAGACTTCAGAGATGATAGGGCCTGGCCTGGTGAAGAAGAGATAAAGGACATTCCAAGCAGAAGGAACAGTGTGAACAAAGGACTAGAGGCATGAAAGTGCATGTCCTATTTGAAGAACATGTTCTGGTCTGGTTCACTTAGAGGATTGTGGATGTCAGGGAAGGTGGCAGGGGAGGGTTGCTGGGCAGATCTGGGAGAGGAGGGTTGGCTGGGGAGGGTGAACTCCCTGCAGGATCAGCAAAGCTCAGCGTGTCTTAGATTTAATCCTGCCCCGTACAGTCTACCCCTCCTACTCCCCTCTGCCCAGCCCCCAGCTTTCTACTCCTACAGCTGGATGGACTTCTCTCTGGGCCTACGCTTGGGACCTAGGAACAAGAAGGCTGCCTACCAAGAGTCCCAGATACCCTCTGGGAACGGCCCACCTGCTGCCTCTTCCTGCCTGCCTGGTCCCCGCTCTGCCTGCACCTGCTCCTGTCCTGGCTGTCCCCCTCCCACCTACTCCTGCACTGCCTGTCCCTCTTACACAGCTACCTGCCCATCCTGTCCCAGTATCCCTGGGCCACCCTGCACCTGTTCTTGCCCTCCTTGCCCTGCCTGTCCTCCCTTGATTTGTCCCCATACCTCCTGTGCCCCCTGCTCCAGTCCACCGGTGATCTACTGCCACCACTCCCCTTGCCCCATTTACCCTTGTTCCAAGGGCCAAGCTGCCTGTCCGAGTTCCCGCTTGGGCTCTAGTGATAGCTGTGGCTGTGGCCAAGGGACTGCTTGGGGGCCCCCAAGCTCTACTGGCTACCGTAACTTCTGCTTAAGGGGGCAGCGTGCTTCTCCAGGGTGCTGTCTGATTGTCTAGGTGGACTTCTGCCCTCTGAGAGACTACTGGTCTCCTGGAGCACTTCTGGAGCTGTGTCCTTATGCAGGAGCTCTGAGTAGAGTGGGAGAGGGATCAGCTGGATCCCTGCCCCAGCAGGGAGAGGCAGCATGCTCCGGAGAACCCCTCTTCCCCAGGCCTAAGGGACAGGGAGCATGTGCTTTGAAGATAGTTTCTGGGCGTGCTCATGCTGGTTCCAGAACTTCCTTCTCTCAACTTCAAGAATGGAAAGTGTTTTCAGAGGCTCCCTCACAGTCCCTGAAGGTAAGCAAGTTGGCCATTTCTTCCCCTCCACTCTGCCTCCAATGGAAACCTTTCTTTGTCTACTCTGTAGTTCATATGGATAAGATCCCCTTTGTCCAGAGGTCACTCTGGCCCCTGGGACCTCCATACTCCTGGTTATCCCAAGAGTTTCTTGACCTCTACCTCTCATCTTTTTTTTTTTTTTTTTTTGGACTGGGGATTGAGCCCAGGGGTGCTTAACCACTGTGCCACATCCCCAGCCATTTTAATATTTTATTTTGAGAACAAGTGTCGCTAAGTTGCTTAGGGCCTCGCCAAGTTGCTGAGGCTGGCTTTGAATTTGCAATACTCCTGCCTCAGGCCCCTGAGTCGCTGGGATTACAGGTGTGTGCCACCATGCCCAGCTGACCTCTCATCTTGAGTCAGGCAAAGAAGAGAGAAGGTGGGCTGGAGCAGTGGCTCAGCAGTTAAGGTGCTTGCCTGGCATGTGTGAGTACATGAGTTTGAACCCTAGCACCACGTACACAATAAAATGTCAGAGCAAAGAAAGTCACATGAAAAATTAAATTTAAAAAAATTCTCTCTTTCTCTCTCTCACTGTCCCCTCTTTTTATTTCTAAAGAGAGAAACAATTTTATTTATTTATTCATCTGTTGTTGTTGTTTTTTTTTCCTATATGTGGTGCTGGGGTTTAAACCTAGGTCCTCCCACATGCCAGGCACACACTCTACTGCTGAGCCACCACTCCAGCCACCACTGTCCCCTCTTGATAAAGAAGAAGAGAGAAGGTCAGCGGGCATTGGCCCAGAAGTGGTGGCTGAGCAGAGAGCTCCTGGATCCTCCCTCTCCTTGGATAACTTTGCCCTCCTTCCTGGTCCTTTACTTTTAGTCAAGAACCTTTGCTTAGATATCTTGTCTTTTAAATCTCTGAGAGTTCTCTCGGCCTCATGACCTCTTGTGGCAGTAATCCTGTGACAACCATCTCATCTAGCATGGGGTGAGGGAAGCTGGGGACCCTTGACTCAAACTCCCAATGATCCCATCCTCGCATAACTACTTGTAATTCCCTGTCCATGGGGGTGGGGCTGGGAGAAGTCACAAGAGACTTCTAGTGAGAGACTTGGATATCTATTGGGCCTGCTTCTAGGCCAGAAACCCTGATCCCCCTCCATGTTTCTCACATTCTATGGCTCCTATTTCAGTCTTCTTTTCTTTACCTCCTTTTCTAGGACCCTTTGTTCCTTTCATTCTTTTTTCCTGTAAATTTTTTAAATTTACCTTTTTTCATATTTTTATTGGTGCATTATTGTTGTACATAAAAATGGGCTTTGTTGCTACATATTCACAATATACCCAATATAACAGTGTAATTTGGCCAATATATTCTTTTTTTTCTATGTCTTTATTTTTTTTCCCTCTATCTTTCTACTTCACCATCTCCATTCCTGTTTCTACTGGGGCATTTTGCCTTCACCTAACTTGTGTCACTATGTCTGTCTTCCCCGCTATATTTCTCCTTCTTATTTAAAGACATTTAGGTCTTTTTCCTTCCCCCTTCCCTGTCTTCATGACTATTTTCTTCCTTGGTTTTTCTCTTCACTGCATATCTCTCTGCTCTTCTGTTTATTCCACTTCTGGGTGCTATTTCATTCTTGATCTCCTCTATTTCTATTTCCCTTTCTGATTTTGTCTCTTTCCTGTCCTCTGTGTCTAGCTGTTTTATCATTTCCTATCTCTCTGCCTCCTCTCCTTCTCCCTCTATCTCTCTATCCTGGGTCCTGCAGCTGTCTGCACAACAGGGTAAACCAGATCTGTGTCATGTCTATCTCATTGCTGCCCAAGGGCCAGGACACTGAGCTCTCCAGTGTTTATCTGTACTACACACAATCCATACACTGGTGTGAACCAGGGGTAATCCAGCTATCAGAGTAGCCTCTCGGGGCTGGAGCGGTGGCTCAGCGGTTTCAGTGCCTGCCTGGCAAGCACGAGGACCCGGGTTCGAACCCCAGCACCACATACACAACTGAGTGTTGGAGCAACTAAGGCCATGTGAAAAACTAAATAAAGTTGTTTCTTTCTCTGTCTCTCTCACTGTCCCTCTCTCTTTAAAAAAAAAAAAAAAAAAAAGAGTAGCCTCTCCCTTCCCCATGCACTACCATACCCACTTTGTGTGTGTCTGTGTCTGTACCAGGGATTGAACCCAGGGGTGCTTAACCACTGAACCATATCCCCAACCCTTTTTTATTTTTTAATTTTGAGACAGAGTCTCACTAACTTGCTGAAGCTGGCCTCCAACTTGCAATCCTTCTGCCTGGGGCTGCCCAGTTGGGCTTATAGGCTTGATCCAACTAAGCCAAGCCCTTTTTTCTTTTCTCTTTTCTTCTTCTTCTTCTTCTTCTTGGAGAGAGAGAGAGAGAGAGAGAGAGAGAGAGAGAACAAGTGACTAGAGCGATTGGCTCACTGGTTATGGCACTTGCCTGGGTTCAAATCCCAGAACCACACACACACTAAGTGTTGGAGCATCAAAGACCAGATGAAAAACTAAATAAAATTGATTGTCTCTCTCCCTCTCTCTCTCTCTCTCTCACTGTCCCTCTCTGGAAAAAAAAAGAAAGAGAGCCAATTTTATTTTTTCATCTGTTTTTTGTTTTCCTCCACTTAGTTATATATGTGGTGCTGGGGATTGAACCCAGGTCCTCAGTCATACCAGGCAAGTTCTCTACTGCTGAGCATCTCTCCAGCATAAGTGAAGCCCTTATTAAAAATGATATTTCGGTGAGGTGGTACAAGTCTGCAATCCCAGAAATTCAAGAGGCTAAAAAGCAGGAGGATCACAAATTGGAGGTCAGCTTCAGCAACTTAATAAGACCCTGTCTCAAAATAAATATAAAAGGGCTGGGGATGCAGCTCGGTGGTAGAAAACCTGGGTGCAATCCCCAGTACTGCACCCCCCAAAAAAATGATACTTCATGAATGGAGATATAGTTTAGGGTCCAAGTGTTTGCCTAGTATGATCAAGGACCTGGGTTATATATCAGCACCACAAAAATAAATAAATAAAAATAGAAATCATGCTTTTCCAAATTTATTTCAAAAGTTGGTAATTAGCCAGGTGTGGTGGTGCACACCTGTAATCCCAGCAACAAGGAAGCTGAAGCAGGAGGATCCCAAATTCAAAGCCAGCCTCAGGAATTTAGTGAAGCCCTGAGTAACTGGTGAGACTGTGTCTCAAAATAAATAACAAAAAGGGCTGGAGATGTGGCTCAGTGGTTAAGCATTCTTGGGCTCAGTCCCAAGTACAAAAAAAAAAAAAGTTGGCAATTAAAAAGAAAAAATGATTTGAGAGTGTAGTTTATTGGTAGAGCATTTATCCAGCATGATCAAGGCCCTGGATTCAATAACCAGTACCACAGGAAAAAATTGAATTAAGTATTTATGATTTACACTGCCTATTCTATATTAACTATATTTCAGGAGAACAAAATAGCTCTAATTGGTGGAGACAACCTCTTCTCTCTAACTGGTGGAGACAACCTCTTATTTAAAGAATTCCAGCTAATGTGGAAGCATTATGGAATGAGGAAAAAAAATCACCATTTTGCAATTCCTAGTGAAATCATCAGTTGAAGCAAGAATCTTGTGTGCATGAATCAAGGATGATGGTTTCATGGAGAACTTTACAACTGAAAAATCAAGTTGGGACCACTCGAGCCCACTGATGAATCTTAGCATCACTAAAAAGCGACACAACCAGACACAGGGTACCTCCTGGTGGGATACAGTCTGAAGCACTCAGCACCTAGGAAGGGTTTTGACAAACAAGGAAACAACCAAGACACAATACATGAATCTAAGGAAACCTCCAGTGCTAACTTCCATTTAATGGGAAATTCATGAGTAGAGGAACATGCAAAATGTTTCGAGAAAATAAGCAGACACATCCAACATGTGGGATGGTCTAAAGGAAATCTGACCTAGTAACCTCATGTAATTAGTGACTTAAGGGATGGGGGGAGAATGAGAAGGGACTTAAAAAATCAACCATAGGGGATGGAGTGGTGGCTTGGCGATTATGCCACTTGCCTCACATGCACGTGTAATTGGGGTTTGAACCCAAGCACCACATACACAATGAAGTGTTGGAGCAATGAAAGCCACATGAAAAACTTAGTGGTACAGCGCTTGCCTAGTATATTTGAGGCCCTGGGTTGTTGGTTAATTCCCAGCACCACCCAAAAAAAAAAAAAAAGAAAAGAAAAAAAAAGTACTTACATAGAGTATGTGGAATTTTTTTTAATAATTTTTTTTTTTTTTTTTTAAGAATTAGGAATAGGGGCTAGAGCGGTGGCTCAGCAGTTACGGTGCTTGCCTGGCCCTGGCATGTGCAAGTTTGCAGGTTCAAACCCCAGCACCACATACACAGTGAAGTCTTGGAGCAACAAAGGCCACATGAAAAACTGAATAAAATTGATTCTGTCTCTC
>PVKS010013743.1:0-50012 GCA_004027875.1 Aplodontia rufa
ATGAGAGAAAGATGCTTATATTGAGGGATTACCAGAGTACAGTGGAGGAAGAGGTTAGCAGTAGGGTTCAATAAGACCAAAAGAAATAAGAGTCAATCACCAATACATACACACAGATAAGTATTTACATCCACCAACACCAAAATTCAGTATTATTCATAAGGCAAGAAAGAAGCAGAGGAAAAAGAAAAAGAAAAAACCTAAAAACCCACAGTAATATTAAAAATTCAAAAATATTATATTCCAGCCAAATTCCTGTTTAAAAAAATAAAAAAACAATAAAATAAAAAAAATTAAAAAGAAAAAAATGAAGAAATGAAAAAGATAAAAAAAAAAACCCCACAAAACTAGTTGGTAAAGTTCTGGGATTTTCTGGCCCTTAGGTCAGAAATTATGTATCATGGGGTGGTGCGTTCAAATCTGACCTCAAGCTGGGGATTCTTCGGAGTTGAGCTTGTTGAGGGAGAAGCAGATTGGTTGAGTCCGGTGGCCTGGTTTTTCTTAGAGGATCTCCTCAAAATTTTCTGTTGCAAAGGAGTATTCAGCTCTCTGTGAGTTGGAATCCTGAGATGGTTGTTTTCTGCCTATCCACACTCTAGATATTTCTTGGACCTGGGGCTCAGAAGTTGTAGACAATCAATTTGATCCTATTGTAGATGTGCAGGTCTCTGATCCAAGGAGAGTGACCAGTCTGAGACCTGCTTCCTCAGGATCACTGGTGACCCACTCTGCGTGTCTTGTGATTTTCAGGAGTCCCAAGAGCTGCTCTGTAGGGTTGACTGAAACCCTCAGAAGATGGACCAGATTGTGCCAGTGCTTATGTGATTCTCAGTTGCAAGCACTAGGAGGCGCTCTACTAGAGAGGTCCAGGCCTACGAAGCCTTGGCTATGCAAGGAGCTCAGATGCTAAGTGGAAGCCCATGCTGCCCCATATATTCAAAACTTCCTGAGATAGATTTCAAGCAGAGGCTGAAGCAGAGGATCCCATATAGAGGGATGCGCCCTGCTGGAGCAAGTTCTGATCACAGGCTTTCCTATTTGGGTGAGAAGCGGGGCTGTCCGTAAGGCAGAAGGTCACCAACCAAGAAGTTTGCGAGCTGTAGAGGTGAATCACAGATCCTTACAGCCCCCAGGGTAGATGACTAGTTGGTGGGGGTGGTGGTAACTTCTGCTTCTGATCCCGTAACTCTGCTGAGCGACATGCCCCGCCCCGTTCTCCCATGCTGGTGCGAGAACTTGTATTAAAAGACTTTAAAATCAGCACTTGTAAACCGAGGACACAGGTGGAAAGTTATTGACCGAGGTGATTGTGTTAAAGATCTTGCTTGGAAACCTCTCTTACCCAGGCTGGCTCCATGGGCAGTGTCTGGAAGTGCAGCAGGAACTCCCAGCACCACAAAGACCCTTTGGGAAAGGGCCCAATCTCAGGGCAGTAGATTCTGGATTTCTGGACGAGGAGTTGTGGTAATCCGGGTGCTATCCTGTAGGGTGAGGTGAAATTCAGGAGCTTCTGGGAGTCAGTGATGGTGGGATGAACGCCATTTTGAGAACCCCCTCTATTCTACTTCAACAAGACATTTTAGCTATGAAGAATGAATGCTGGGTTTTGTTAAGTGTTTTTTCTATAATTGTTGTGATGGTTGTTTCTCTTTTGCAGTCTGAAAAATATAGACAATTAATCCAACTGCTCTTTAGGTATTATAATAAGCTGTATTTCTGAGATACATCTGACTTGGTAATAGTCCATATTTTAGTATATTGTGGGGTTTAATTTGCCAGAATTTAGTAGTAAAATCTTATGTCATGAGGGATATCTATCTGTCCATAATTTCTTTTCATGTAAAGTTTTTCTGGTTTTGTTATGAAATTAATCCTCATAGATTGAGAGGAAACTCTTCCTGATTTATTATTTTCTGAAAGAGTTCATGTATAGTGGACTCATTTGTTTTGCTTGGTTTTCTTTGTGATATTCTTTGTAACATCTTTGTTTTATTTGTCTTGCTTTGCTACTTTTCTGCTTTTTCTTCAATTGCTTTTTAGTAGGAGCTGTCCCATACTAGATATCCCACTTGATCTTCCTCATGTATGTTACTAAGCACCTCAAGTACGTTCCGATGTTGAATTTATTGGCACGTACTTTTGTGATTCCTTAGAGCTCAGGAAGATGAGGTTGTTATCACCTGTCCTACAGCAGGAAACTAACATGTGGTGGAAAGGAAATACAGCTCTCTCTGTTAACAGTTCTGCCCAGTCTGCTGCACTGTAAGATCAGGGGGCTATTTTGTTCACCAGAGTAGCTTTTCCCCAAATCCATAGAAAGCAGTTAGGGCAGAGTCCTAACTCCTCTGCTGATCCACAGCAGGAGTTGTTTGTGAGTCTGTGACAACAAGGAGCAGCAGATTCTCTTCTCTGCAGCTAGCCATTTATCCAATCATTCAGCAGATACTGAGTCTATGTGGAGATAGTATTCCTAGTGCTTAGAAAATAAATAGCAAAACAGACAAATAGGAAGAGGAAAAAAGATCTCTTATTCATGATGTTTGTGTTTATCAAGGCTTATAGGTGATGAACCATGATTGTAATAAATTATAATCTGTTAGTATATTAAAAGTGGTAATGCTTTGGAAGAAGAAAATATGAAAGGATAAGCGATACCTCAAATGATCAGGAAGAGAGACACTGGTGGTGTTAAAGAAGAGTTCTTTATGTTGAACAAGACGGACTTGAGAAACACTCGAAAGAGGTGAGGGATGGCACCTTGTGGCCATCCAAGGAGAGGGAATTGTGAGAGCTAAGGCTTCAAGTCAGTACACCTGCTCATTCTGTCCTAGCACCCAGGAGGAGATCCAGCCCTGCTCTGCCCTGTAGACCTATGATCTGCTGTTATTCCCTATCCAGGTGTTCTGTTAATCCCCAGAGAACTCTGACTCTGAAGAAATAGTCTACAGAAGCTGACTTGGCTTCTTGAAATTCTCCACCAATGTGTGTTGAAGGCACTAAGAACCTACGTGGCACTTTACAATATTCTAAAATGAGTCACAGAGAAAACCATATAATCTGTCACTGGGAGTGATTACTGTATATCATTCTATGGTAGGGCAGTCCTGATGACAAATAGCAAAATACAAGCAAAATGATGATTAGTGTTTGATTTGTTGCTGAAAACACGTAAGCACAATTGCTGCTGCTACTGCTTCTTTTTTGAGGTTTAAAATAGTGAAGCAGAACATCTTATCTAAATGCAAAAATGCATTATTTATGATTGGCTTTCATGTATTTAAAGATTTCAAAATTTAGGTTCCTGCAATATCCTTGTAATCCATCAAGAAAATTAGGAAGTAAGATAATCTTGAAGGCAATATAATTTATAAAAGAAATATAACACTGAAACCTTGAATATTAAACAATTTATTAATATGGCATTTTCCTTATACAGAAACAAACACAATGTATGCATGTACCAAAATATCACTCTGTACTCTGTAAAGATGTGAAGTTATTATGTCAGTTTAAAAATTAAAACAAAAAATTAATAAAGAATGCATTCCTTTATATTTCCTTCATATCTGATTAATATATATGTTAATATATGTTAATATTAATATATGTATTGTTAATATATAACAATACATTTCTAGTGTCTTGAACTTTTCTCTTTGTGTAATAAATTGGAACAGTCAGTAAATCTACCAAATCTTTCAGCTTCAGATATGGAATATAAATTAGATGAAAAATGCAGTTGGTGGTATTGAGGTTTGGATGAAAAGTGTATCACAACAGCTCATGTGAGGCAATCCAGGAAGGCGGCTGAGGTTAAATAGAGAACCTTAACTCAATCAGTGAGTTAATTCTGTGATAGGGTTTAATTGGTAACTGTAGGCTTATAGGATGTGGCTGGAGGATTGGGCATTGGGGGCATGCCTTTGGGGTATATATTTTGTATCTGGCTTGTACTGTCTCTCTCTTTGCTTTCTGGATCCAAGTATTGATCAAGTTTCCTCTGCCACACTTTCCCGCCATGATGTTCTGCCTCACCTGGATCCAGGAGGAATGCAGCTGGCCTTCTCCGGAGTAAGAGCTCTGGAACCAGAAGCCCCCTCATAAACTTCCTCCTAAAACCGTTCTTGTTGGGTCTTTTAGTCACAGCAATGGAGAGTACAACCACCCTCAAAATTTAAAAATTACAATTTTCTTAGTTCTAAGAATTTTGTATTAGTTTGCTTGGACTCCTGTAAGAAAATATCACACATTAAGCGGTTTAAACAAGAGAAATTTCTCATGTAATAGATCTAGAGGCTAGAAATCCAAAGTCAAGGGTTAGGAACCATGGACTTCTCCTGAGGACTAGGAGGGGAGGATCTGTCCTTTTTAGATAGTCATCTTCTCCTGTGGCTCCTCATACAATCTTTCCTGTATGTATCTCTGAAACTGTCCAAATTTTCTTTCTATGAAAATAACAATTATGTCATATTAGGGTGTACCCTAATGATCTCATTTTAATTTGATTTTCTCTTTAATGTCCCTATCTCTAAATAAGGCTCCATTCTGAGAAATAGGGTTTTAGGACTCAAACATATTACCATATTGTAATTCAGCCTATAGCAACTATTTTAGAAAATGAAAATAATAATATTTTCATAAATAAATAAATAAAATTATTATTGCACAATGTCATCTAGTCCAGAGAAATTATTGAAATTAATTTTTTATAGCATCTTAAGGTCACCTCATAGAAGGGTAAATTACTTTTTCTAGTTGGTTTATTTGCCTCTCTGTCACAATCTCACTATCTCAATTATGTATGCTCATTAGGGACTGAGTCAGAGTGCACATGATTAGATCAAGAAATTCACTCTAATAATTAGAAAATATGTCAAATAACTGTTTCTGCTTTATGGACAGAGAAAAAATTGTCACCCTGTTTCAATACACTACCGTATATCTGAAGCTTGCTTAGATTTGAAGTCTTTTAAGGAGAATTAGTAGCTATAGAATTTTCAAATTGAAAAATCAAATAATCATTTTTTTCTCTGTTGGGATTTATCTTTCTATGATAAGAAAGAATGTATTTTTATTTATGCTATCTTACTAGTGTGGCTAAACATATAACTGCTAATCACATTATATCCAAACGTTTCAATCCAGGTAAGTTATTTGCATTTGTGAGTACATTTAAAAGTAACAGAGCATGACTAAACCTTATTTTGTAATTTTATTCTTTTTCTTTCTTATTTGTTTATTTATGACACTGGCGATTAAACCTAGGGCATGCTAGACAAACACTTTACCACTGAACTACATCACCAATTATTTTTTGAAATTTTATTTTGAGATAGGGTCTTGCTAAGTTGCCTGGGCTAGTCACCAATTTGCTATCCTCCTGCCTCAGTCTCCTGAGTATGTAGGTAAGCAAGTGCCTACCAGCCTTATTTTGTTATTTCATTGACAATATTTCTTTTGGTTTTAATGTTAAAAATGAAAAACTTATAATTATTTAGTGTAACAAATACATATCTATATCCTTTTCATATATTCTTCTTTTAGTGTATTCTATACAATATTTTGATTGTTTTGTTTTATCAAAAAGTTAGGAACATGTTTGATGTTAACTTCAAATATAAAATATTTGCTTGCAAAAATCTGATATTCCTCTCCAGTTGCCTCAAATTATTTCTTGAATTATGACTCTATTCTAATTTCTGTAATCAGTTTATACTTAAGTCTTGCATCATCATCTCTTGTCTGGGTTCTTGAATTTTTGTTTTATATCTAATCCCACTAAATCCAATTACAGTATAGAAGGGCGATCTTCCATAAATGGAAATTGGAAATTGGAATATGCAATTGTCTGGACTAACACTACCTTACATGGTAGTTTTGTGAACAAAAGAGCATTCTTGTTCAAGTAAAATAGAATTTAAGTTAGAAGGTTACTGTATAACTCAAACAACTACATTGGGAATGATCATGGGAAAATTGGAACTTCAGGAGTTCTCCTCTCAAAGCCATGGCCTTTTGGTAAAATCTGGGGCTCCAACAGATTGCCCCTTGATTGCCATGAAAAAGTAGAAGCATGCAGTGGAAAGAGCTGGCTGTTCCCAATTTCACGAATGTACAGAGTCTCTAACAGAAGGACTGCTGGCTTGAGATGGTTCCTAACCTGGTACGTAGGAAATAAACAGAACACACTTCATAGACTACTATGAAGTATTCTGCAAAATGATTGTAATGTAGAATTATTTTTAGATACAATTTTCAGTTATAGAAAAATATAAACAACAAAGTAATAGGTGGACATCATCAAAAGAACATAAAGTAGGAAAATCCAAAAGGTAAGCCATTCTATAGGACGCTGGTTTTCCATCTTCAATAGTGAAGTCTTGAGGCAAAGGATGTATTTGGTAGATTGAAATTCACTCTGAAATTGTAATAATCAAACACAACATATAGCTCATGGCTGATTAGTGGTTTAAAGTAATGAGCACTATCCACTTGGGACTCCTAGGAAAATCTAAATATGGATTAGCCCTTAGATGTTTCTTCAGGATTACAGTTAAATTTTGTAGGTTGGATAATGGTAATGCCAGTATATAAAAAAATATAGTATTTTGTGGTGGAATGTCTTCATGTTAAAATGTAATATTACATTACTGTGAAAAAAATAATTAAAATAAATATGGCAATATATAAACAATTGTTAAATTTGGGTACTACTAAAGATATGTAATTGCTTTGTGTAGTTTTTTGACTTTTGTGTATGCTTGTAATTTTTAATAGCCAAAGTTGAAATACTATAATATTTTAAAAACAGTGAAATGGACATTCAATTTCAGGCTTCATACATAGGCAACTTAGGAGTTATCACTAATATCCTTGTAGCAAGAAATGACTGGGAAAGCTAAAATTAAAGACTTGTGTTAAAGCTAGGCACAGTAGTGTACACTTGTAATACCAGAAATTCTTAAGTCTGAGGCAGGAGAATCATAAATTTGGGCTAGCCTATGCTACTTAGGCCCTAAGCAACTTAGTGTTGAAGCCATCAGAGAATTATATTCGTAGGGAAATAGCCACCCAAATCAAGAAAGACAGATGTGACAGATGCTATGTAGAGATAACAGAATGATACTATTTACTGGGACCACAAAGAAAAGGAGTCTTAGACTGATAGAACATGTAAATGATAATTTTGGCAAACTACTGGAAGTTGAGTAGGGTGTGGACTACCATGAAAATGAGGAACTTCTGGGATTTTACTCTTGGAGTGGAGGGACACACTTTTCTTAAAGACATATGGTTTATTTAAGTTGATCCAAGATTGATGCATTTTTTAACTTTTATTTTTATATAAATATTTTAATAGTGCATTATAGTTTTATATAATGATGGGATTAGTTGTCACATATTTCTAGATGTATGCAAATCATACATCATGTAATTTGTTTAATATTCCCCCACATAACCCTCTACCTCCTTTCTCCCATCCCCTGATCCTTTGCCTTTCTTCTGGGTCTTATATTATTCCTAAAATACCCAAATATAGTCACATAATTCTTATTCCTATGAAGAACATTTTATGTATATATGGCTATAGTATGTATAGTCACATACTTATAACTGCTTGGAATGTCCCTTGCTTTATCTCAGTTCCAACATTACTCCTTTTCCTCCCTTCCTATTATCCCTTGTTATTCTTCAAAATATTTGATAATGGAATTAAACATTTACATTTTTTGTACAGGTATTCAGCATAGCTTGTTCAAATATCTTATGAAGTATCTTGCAACTGTATCTCCTGAAGATTAATTTTTGCATTTTTTGTTCTGTGGATCTAATATATGATTTTGTCTAGTTTACTCCCAAGCCTGGGTTTAGGTCCAGCCTCCACAAATGAGGGATACCATTTGGCCCTTGATTCTTTGGCTTTGACTAACTTCGATCAGCATGATTTTTTCCAGTAACATCTATTTACCTTCAATAGACGCAATGTCATTGTTTCTAATTGCTAGTAGAACTCCATTGTATATATATACCAGAGATTTTCATGTAGTTTTGATTTGCATTTCTCTGATTGCCAGTGATTTAAAACACTTTATCATGTATTCATTGGCTTGCTCAATGTCCTCTGTTGAGAAGTTTCTGTTTAGCTCTCTGGCCCATTTATTGATTGGATTGTTTGTGTTTTGGTATTGAATTTTTCAAGTTCTTTGTAAATTTTGGATATTAGTCCCTTGCCAGAGCGATCACAGGCTATTATTCTCTCCCATTCTGTAGGTTGTCTCTTGACTATTTTATTTCCTTGGTTGTACAGAAACTTTTTAGTTTAATGGCATCTCACTCATTGATTTTTTACTGTAATTCTTTCACTTTAGCAGCCTTGTTGAGGAAGTCATTGCCAACTCTCTTATGCTACAGTATTAGTCCTAATTTTTCTTCTAGCAGTTGTATAGTAGCTCATTTAATTCCTAATTTCTTGATCCATTTAGATTTGATTTTTGTTCAAGGTAAGAGATAAGGATCTAATTTGAATTTTCTGCAAGTGGCTTTCCAGTTTGTCCTGCACCATTTGTTGAATAGACTGTCTCTCCTCCATGCTGTATTTTGACCACCTTTGTCAAAGATCCAATGTTTAAAGATTTATGGATTTGTCTCAGAGTCTTCTATTCCATTGGTCTTCATTCCCATTTTGATACTGGTACCATACTGTTTTTAATACTACAGCTCTACAATATAATTTTAGATCTGGTGTTGCAATGCCACCTATTTCGTCTTTCTTGCTTAGTAATGTTTTGGCTATTCTGGGTTTCTTGTTGTTCCATATGAATTTGAGAATTGCTTTTTCTATATCTGCAAAAAATGACATTAGAATCTTAATGGGGATTGCATTGAATCTGTACAGTGCTTTTTGCAGAATGGTCATTTTAATTATATTAATTCTGCCTAACCAAGAGCACAGAACATCTTTCCATCTTCTCACATCTTCTGCAATTTCTGTTTTCAGTGTTAGATAATTCTCCTTGTAGAGGTCTTTTACTTCTCTTGTTAGATTAATTCCCAAGTGTTTTATTCTTTTAGAGGATATTGCAAATGGGATCAATTTCCTAATTTCTTCTTCTACCCTAAGATTATTGACATATATGAAAGCTTTTGATTTATGAGTGTTGATCTTGTAGCCTGCTACTTTGCCAAATCTGTTTATTTGCTCTAGCAGTTTTCTGGTGGAGTTATTTGGATTTTCCAGATATAGGGTCATGTCATCAGCAAAAAGGGATAGTTTGACTTCCTCCCTTACTATTCTTATCCCTTTAATTTCTTCCTGTTGCCTGATTGCTCCAGCCAGGGTCTCGTGGACTATATTGAATAAAAGTGGTGAAAACAGGTAGCCTTGTCTGGTTCCTGAGTTCAGTGGAAATGCTTTCAATTTTTCTCCCTTTAGTATTATACTAGCTGAGGGTTTGGCATATATGGCCAAGTTAAGATAAGTTCCTTTGTTCCCTATTTTCTCAAGAGTTTTGAGCATAAAAATGAGTGCTGGATTTTATCAAAGGCCTTTTCTGCATCTATTGAGATGATCATATGGTTTTTGTCTTTAATTCTGTTTAAATGATGAATTACATTTATTGATTTGCATATGCACAACCAGCCTTGCATCCCTGGAATGAAGCCCAGTTAATCATGAGGAATTATTTTCTTGATGTGTTTTTGAATGTGGTTTGCAAGAACCATATTAAGGAATTTTACATTGATATTGATGAGGGATATTAGTCTGTAGTTTTCTTTTTTCGATGTGTCTTTGTTGGGTTTTGGTATCAGACTTATGGTTGCTTCATAAAAATATTTGGGAGAGTTTCCTCTTTTTCAATTTTTTTGGAATAGCTTAATAAGGAGAGGTGTTATATCTTCTTCAAAGGTGTGGTAAAACTCTGCAGAGAATCCATCAGGTCCTGGGCTTTTCTTCTTTGGAAGACTTTTAATTGCTGTATGGATTTTGGTGCCTGTGATTGGGCTGTTTAGGATTTCAGTGTCATCCTAAGGGACACACTATTGTAGAGTTTATTCCTAGAAACCCCATAGATTTTCAAGTGAAGACCTGAAAAAAAATTCCCTCAAAAATCTGGAAAGGGGAGTGGAGCAGTAATCATGGGGAATAATCCTAACGTTCTAGTTAGCTAAGGTTCATACCTAAGGGAAATGATTTCACTAGTGACTCACACTATTGGGACAGAAATTTTTCCCACTGTAGCCCTCCACCCTTTCTCTATAACCTAAGGAAAGAAAATGGTCGGTAAGGGTCAGGGTTTCATAGTAATAAATTGGGAATGCCACAACTAGGGAAAGAATTAGGGGTGAGTGATAGCTATTTCACTGGAGGAAACACTTCTGAAGACTAGAATACCAATATAAAGATTTAAAGGACTTGGATTTATTCAGATAATTATAGTATCTCTCCCCACCATCCCTTCCACCACATCATCAAGATTCCAGTATATTTGGATTATAGTTAGAAGAGCCATAAAGCATAGTACCTATTTAAGAAGGAGTTCTTAGGGAAACCTAAGTATAATAGGGAGACAAAACAAGGATATTAGAGGAAATCAAAGCTGCTGGTATCTAAAGGTTCAGCAAGTAATAAACACAGTCTAATTTTAATCAGATTAACATAATCCTCATACTAAAGCCCCAGTAAGCTCATTTTCTAATACTGAATATACCATCCCTGGATTTTGAGAACAGATCACAAAGCATGGCAAGAAAAAAGAATCTCAGTGTACACAGGTGAAGCAGTCACCTAGAACCAGACTCAGATGTGTCAAAAATTTGGGGATCTCAGTCAGGGAATTAAACTAACTATGATTAACATAAGCAGGTCTGAAATGGAAAAAAGTAGAATATTGTACAGACAGATGGGAAATTTAAGCCTGGAAATGTATAGTGTAGGTATGATTACTGTGAATAATAATTTTAAAAAGATATAACAGAAATATTTTCATGGATTCATCTTTAGTGTACACAACCCAAAAAGATTAATTCTTTTTAACATGGTTAATGCTCATTCACTTCTCAGATGTGGTTTAGCCATAATTTTTCTCAAATACAGTCTCTGAACCATCTGTCCCTCCATGATTTTATACTTCATTCAGTGCCCATCTTTTTAGATACCAGTCTTCTCTAAAAGACTAGTTATGGTATATTCAATATGGACCAGTTTGTTGCTGTCAATTTGTATGAGTTAAAATAAGTTGACATAATATCTAAAATGCCAAATTATCAGTAAATTTGTTATTTTATTTGAATGTTTTTTCAAAAATCATAATATTATATAGTACAAAATTTATACACCTGAATATATAATATTTTGAAATCATTGTGAGGTATCCAAAGATTAATAATTGGAAAATTTCTCTATAATCACCCACCCTAAATTGTAATACAGATGATGTGGTTCAAAATAAAATATGACATTTGATTAGTGTGATACAGTGATAGAATACACACTTATTTTCCCCAAAGAAATCATTTCTTTAGAAGCAAAATAATAGCTCAAAATGATGGACTTTTATTTCCTTTCTCTGACTGTGACATCAATAGATGATGGGAAACAATTCTCCATGAATCTTTCAAGTTTCTGCACATTTTGTGAGCAGAGGCACTGACTTTCATTGTTCTGGAGCGTATTATCAGGGAAGTTGTATATTGGACAAGTTTGGAAGAAGTAGTGTCTACCTTCAGAGACATGTGCAGATATACTTATCACCCACTTAAACAGACTCAGGATCATTAAGCTCAAGGTTTTTTTCCCTGTAATTTAGAGCAATGTGTTTGCAGCTATCTCCTGGTACCCTTGCACTGCCATGTGGGAATTGGGGATCAGGAATTCAGCAAAATGCTGAGTCTGGTTAGTGCTATTGTTGACAGTAATAAACTGTCCTTTGTCTCTAATACAGGAACCTCAAGTCTTCTGAAAGCATTCAGTGGCATTCTAATGTATTAGCTTGCAAGAGGATAAAATATAATATCCTTTAGAGTTCTTAACATACACTACAAAAATGCTTTCAGCTAGAGAAATGGGGTTGCTTATTAACCAACAACAATTTAATTAGGGCAGGAATAACTTCTGAAATATGAGTAATGGCTCACTTTGAGAAAAGAGTCATCCCACCATAATGGGAAAAAAAATTCTTGTTGGAAATATTGAGAATACTAATTTTGTCAAATAGATAAAAAATGATTTCTTCTGTCCTGTAAGTGAAAGCCTGGGGATGAAGGGTAAAACAATAAACTGCAAGGTACTTCAAGATTCCTTGCTACTATGTTAGTGTAAGCTAAACATAGATTATCCATTTAATTATTTATACTCACATCTTCAGATTTTAGTTGGTGACAGACAGGGACAGAATGTGAGAGTACAAACAAGCTTGGCAGAGCTCTTACTGCTCTTCAAGATGAAAATAAACCTGAAAGTATAGAGAAGAGAGAGACTGAGGGAGAGAAGGGGAAAAAAGAGAGGAGTGGGAGAGAAACCAGTAGATGGGGGTTGAGAGAGTAAGTGAAAGGCACAGATAGCAGAAGAATAAAAATTGACAAATATTCACCCATTTTACTGATGAAGAATATGGTTAAATTTATATTGTGAGTTTGTTAAGAAAATGATGTTTCACTTGTAAATGATTTTTCTCCCTGGTCACATACTGATCTAATTTGAGAAGTTACCATCCTACTGAATTTGACTTAGAAATTACAGTCAACATACCTTATGCTCAAAAACCCTAAGTTGAAATGTTAATTCTTCTTTTGGTGGATCAATAAATATCTTTATCCCATAGATAATATATTATATTACTGGGATACTTATACAATTACATTTTGAAACTCACCTCCACCTAACCTGTGGTAAGTGCAACCCTGAGGAGTAGTTTCATCTTAGATATACAAAAAATTTAACTGTATTAATTGTATTAAATGCAAAGAAATCTAATAAAGAATCATGAAGATGAAGCAGACAATGAAATAACATATTTCTGTGTTATCACAGAAACTTTTTTTTAAAGAAAGAGAGAGGGAGAGTGGGAGAGAGAGAGAAAGAAGCAATCAATTTTATTTATTTTTTCATCTGGTTTTTGCTTTTCCAACATTTAGTTGTGTATTTGGTTCCTGGGTTCCAAACGGAGTCCTCACACGTGCCAAGCAAGTGCTCTAACCACTGAACACCACTCCAGCCCCCCAATCACCAGAAATTTGACTAGTGTTGCCCTACAACAAATATGATTTAGTCATTATAAAAGTAAAGATGCCTGGAGAGATGGGCAGCAGTAAGATGTTGGAAGGGGGATTTTTCTATTATCTATCCACAGAAGCATTGATTTTGACAAACACTCATGGTAGAGAGTGTCCTTGTGGGAGTAAAGGAGTTTAACAGAGAAGTTCATATTCACTGTTGGTATGAAGAATTAAAACAAAACAGAATAAAAACAAAAAACAAAAGCAAAATAGATATATTGAAGAGAGTAGAATTTCCAAAAAAAAGAAAGAAATTAAAACAATCTATTTGTATTATCATCAAAAAGAATAAATTAGGAATAAATTTAACCATGAAGATAAAAGATCTTGACACTGAAAACTACAAAATACTGTAGAAAGAAATTAAAGATACAAGTAAATGGAAAAATATCTTGTGCTCATGGATTGGAAGAATTACTGTGGCTAAAAGGTCCAAATGACTGAACGTGATCTCAAGATTCCCGTCAAACTCTGATGGAGTTTTTGAAAAGTAGAAAAATATACTAAAAGTCAGTGGAACCACCAAAGACTTCAAATAACTAAAGCCATCAGTTCAAGAAAAAAGTTTATGGTATCATTCTTCCTGATTTCAAATTATATTACGTAACTACATTAAAAAATGTGTGGTAGAAGTAAAAATCCAGCACTAGACCCAAGGGACAGAATTTATAGATCAGAAATAAATTCATATTTAAGCACGTATTGCCGGTTTATTTTGTTTATAGTAGTCAGTTTACACAATGGGTAATGAACAGTCTCTTCAATATATGGGGTGGGAAAAGTGAATCTATATACAAAAGAATGAAATTGTACTCTTATCTTGTACTTTACACACCAAAAACCCAACTCCAAATGAATTAACGACATCATTGTATGACATAAAAATGAAAACTTCTATATGTTTTCTATAAGAAAAGGGGGGCTGGAGCAGTGGCTTGGTGGTTATGCACTTGCCTGGCATGCATGAGTACAGGAGTTCAAACCCCAGGACCACATACACAATGAAATCTTGGAGCAATGAAGGCCACATGAAAAACTAAACATTTTATCAAATGCAAACTAAAACAAAGAGACTTAAGGTAAGGTTGAGCTATTAGTGGTGCCATGGAAATTCAGACTAAATTTTCCTCCTCTATTTACTCTAAGAGAAAAATATTCCGTGTTTTTAAATCAACTTCTTTCAGCAATAGAAAGGTAAAAGTCACTCTGTATTAGCTTTCTATTGCCACATAACAAACTTAACCATACCAAATTATCATAAATGTAGTGTCTTTAAGACAACACCTGCTTTCCTGTGGTGTTAGGTATAAGTGCTCCATTTCCATGCCCACTATTAGTGTGTGTAGTGTGTGTGACTTCCTTCTTCTGGAAGTCACTTGTGTCCCTTGTTACATGGCCCCAGCAGCTCTCTAACTTCAAACCTTCAAAGAGGGACAAGAACAATTTTAGGGAGGAAAAGTTTATTTAGGGGATCATGGTTTCAGAGCTCTCAGTCCATGGAAGGCTGGCTCCATTCCTCAGGCCTCAAGGTGAAGCTGAACATCATGATGGAAGAGGGAGATGGAAGGAAGTGGCTCAAGGAATGGCTCCAGAAAGCAGAGAGAGAGAAAAAAAAAATTCCAAGACAGATACAAAATATATACCCCAAAGCTACACCTCCAATGACCCACCCCATCCAGCCACACTCTACCAGCCTACAATTACCGATTAATCCCTGTGAGGGGATCAACTCACTGATTGGTGATATTTCTGCTCTGCTTTCTGATTCTGTTTATTATAAACTTGGCTAAAAGATGCCAGCAAAACCTGTGCTTCTGCCTGAATACTATGCTTCATGGAAATTTCTTCTGCCATATTAAGAAGTCCATCACCTTTAAAATTGGACTCAGAGAAAGTCTCAGAACATGGGCAAAAGGCAGATAAATTCTTAGCCAGATCATAAAATAAATGGTCTCTATTCCAATTTCCAAGAGTTCTCCTCCTTGGAAACCTCTTTGGCCCTTTCTTTTCTGTCCACAGTCTTACGGGCATTCTGTTCTTTTGAGCTCCCACCAGAATCACCATTAAGCTCCACTTACAACAATTTAAAGCATGTCCTGCTTGTGTGCTAAACATCTTGAAATTCCTCCCATAAATTCCTATATTTTCAAAATGTTTTAAACCACATGGTCACATTAGTCACAGCAACAGTCTCAGTCCTGGTACCAATTTTTGTTTTAGTTAGCTTTCGCTTTTGTGACTAAAAGACCTGACAAGAACAATTTAAGGAGGAAAAGTTTATTTTGAGGCCCATGGTTTCATAGGTTTTAGTCCGTAGAAGGGAGGCAACATCCCTACTGATTCAAGGTGAGGTAGAGCATCGTGGCAGAAGGCATGACTCTGGAAAGAAAGACTCTGCTCCAGATACAAATATATACCCCAAAGGTATACATACAAAATATATACACCCAATAACCAACCTTCTCTGGTCACACACTACTAGCCCACAGTTGCCAGTTAATCCCTATCAGGCGTTTCAACTCATGGATTGGATCAAGGCTCATATAACCTGATCATTTCACCTCAACCTTCACTTGTCACACATGAACTTTTTGAGGACACCTTTCATCCAAACCATATCATTCTCTGTGATCAAAGAGAAAAATGAAAGAACTATACGGAGTTGCTTACTTTGAATTCATAATGTTGTTGTAATATGGGTTCCTGATCATCTTGTAATATATGCTTTGTCCTTCTGCTCTGCTAGATGATGTCTTCACATTTTATCTTCACTCAAACTTCTGATTTTTTTTTCCTGCATTTTCATCCAGATAGGATACCTTTTCATATTTATTTTAAGAAAAAAATAGAAGCCATAAGAACAGAATTTCTTCAGCTCCTGACCAGCCTGCATGTCACTTTTCCTGTTACTCTGTTACTGTGGAGAACCTGATCATGCTTCTTAAGTGTGTTCAGTGTATGCTTTGATTCCAAGACTCTCACTTCCTCAAGTAATTTCCCACTCCTCCCTCTTCTTCTTGTATTATTAGCATTCTCTTTAAACTGAATGGTTATCAAAAGAGTATAAGCATGCTTTTTTTTTCTTTTAAAAATTTTCAGGGCTGGAGTGGTTGCTCAGCATTTGGAACACTTGCCTGGCATGCACAAGGACCAGGGTTCAAACTCCAGCACTACACACACAGCTAAGTGTCTGAGAAAAAAAGGCCAGATGAAAAAAAATAAATAAACTTGATTCTCTCTTTTTCTCTCTTGCACTCTCTTCCTCCATATTAATGAAAAAAGTGTAATAAAGAAGCAGAGAAATATCTCTAAATATAAATATCTAAATCCATTTAGATATAGATATATCTACATGTAATTATGAGAATTGGTTTACATAATCATGGAGGCCAGGAAGTCCCATGATATGACATCTACCATCTGGAGAACCAAGGAAACTGATGCTATTACTCATTCTGATCAAAGGTCTGAGAACCAGAAAGCTAATGGTACAGTAGTCCATAGTCGAAAGCCTGAGAATCTGGGGGTTTGACCATGTAAGATCTGCTTTCTGAAGGCTTAAGAACCTAGGGTTTTGGTATTCAAGGGAAGGAGAGATGGATGTCTGAGCTCCAGAAGACTCCAAACTTGCCCTTCCTTCACCAATTTTGCCCTGTTGAGCTCTTCAACAGATTGAGTGATGCCTGCCTACATTTATGAGGGCAGAACTTCACTCAGTACAACTCAAGTGCTAATATTTTCCAGAAATGCCTTTACAGACATATTCAGAAATAATATTTTACCAGCTCCCTTGGGATCCTGTAGACCATTCAGTTAGATGCCAAAAATTAATCACTATACTTCTTTCTCAGGTAATATTCACATAACTATTCTTTACTAAACTCTCCAAGGGAATCATGCAATCTTGTTTTTTTGTTTTTCCGAATTGTAAACCTTTCTTACACTATCCATTGAGTCCCCTGTAAATCATATTTTTCTATCTAAGACTATGTCAAGCATCCAACTACTTCACCCAATATCCACCACTGTCACTCTTGTTCAATATCTTATCATCTCTGACTTAGATTATTAAAGCAAACTTCTTCCCTTGTCCACAATTTTCCTAGTACTTTATTGTCAGCAGAAATTATTCCAATGAATGTAGGTTGTATTACATTGCTTCACTTCAATCATGTAAGGAAGGGCCCTGCCCTTCACACAGAGTAAAAGTTCCACAAAGTGCTTAGTAACCTATAGGCTTTTGTCTGCTTTATCATTTTCATTGTACTATTAACTATTCTCCCCCATTTATTTTATTCTGACAACTGTACTTTTTATGGTCTTGAACATCTAATGCCACTTCTGCCTTGTGGCTCTTGTTCTTTCTCTGCTTGTAAAGATCTCTCTGTTTCCACATGCAATCCCCTTATCACTTCCTTTGTGTCTTAGTGGGAATTTGCTTGAAATCATATTGAAAACTGTTTAAAATAACAATACTGTTTAAGTATGTCTTGTCCCTCTTTTGTTTATTTTTCAACTTACTATTCATCATATTCTAATTTATATTCATATACATCTTTGTTTTTTTGGTCTTTATTCTCCAATAAGCTCTAGGAGCATAGGGGATTTTGTTTTGCTTGTTATCATACTTCTTAAGAGATCTGAGGGGTTGGGGATTTAGCTCAATGGCAGAGCACTTGCCTAGCATGCACAAGGCCCCAAGTTCAGTCCTCAGCCCTGAAAAAAAAAAAAAGACAAAAAAAATCTAAAAAAATAGTTATCTCTCTGTCTGTATTTCTTGACCATCAACCTTCAAAGTAAACTTTCCATATGAACATTTAATAATGTAAATGTTCGTTTCTATAATTTACTATGGTAGATTTTTTTATTTTTCAGTTAAAACTCCCTTTCCAATTTTTTTCATTGTTCCATGAATTCCTTAATCAGTATTTAGAATTATGTAATGCCTTATTTTTCTAGTCTTTTGGGATTTTCTTAATATCCTATTGTTGTTAATTGCTGTATATATTCTTTTGGATCAGAGAATAAATATATTAATTAATACCAATAGTATATTATTTTGTTGCTCTCTGTTATTTAAATACTTTAAAATGTATTGAAAAATGATTTATGCTCTAAAATGTTATTTATCTTGGACAATGTTCTATGTATAACAAGAAGGAATGTAAGTTTTATATTGGACATAGTGTTTTATAAATGTTTATCAGGTAAAGTTGGTTGATAATATTATTTTCTCATTAATTTTTGCCAATTCTAACAATTAATTATAAAGGGGAACAGAATTGACCAAATCATATTATATTGCATACATGCACAAATGCATAACAATGAATTTCACTATTATGCATAATTATAATGAACCAGTTGAAAAAATCCAGTGAGTAACAAAACAAAAAGTATATGTCTTTTCAACCGTGGTTATGGATTTGTCTACTTCTTCCACTAGTTGTATTAATTTTTGCTTCATATTCTCTGAAATTTTGTTATTGGATGCATATGCATATAACATTGTTAGAACATTGTGTGAATTGACCACTTGTTTTTGTGAAATATAATCAATTTTTCTGTGAATATTCCTAGAATTGGAGAATTGAAGATTTTTACTGTGATATTATTTTAGACCCATCAACTTTCTATAATATTTTCTAATATTTTTTCTGTTCTTTTGCTGTTGATCAAGCCATGCCTCTATATACCACCTGTTAACAGTTCAGTTGGACCTTGTTTCTCTTCAATGTATAATATCAATCATTGACTTTTAAGTGGATTGCTTAATCCATTATATATTTAATGGATTTTTTCATGTTATGAGGTGATTGTTAAGATTTATTGTAATTTTTGTTTCTTTTATTTTTGTCTTGATACTCCTTATTTTTCATATTTTACTCTAATATGTTTTAATGTTCAATTCTAACTTTTTTCTTAGTTTTGTATTAATCATCTTTGTACATGTATATGTGTGTTTAGAGGGTCTTTATGGATTACAGCTTGTATCTTTAACTTGAAAATTTTTATTACATATTAATCATATACCATTTGGTACATTATATTATAATCTGCCAGTTCCAATTTAGCCTCTTCCCACTATGGTTTTCATATCTTAATGAAGACATATTTTACACACCACAATACAACATTTTGACTTTGCTTAAAAATTCACATCTTTCAAAAAATATATATAAAAATAATTAAAGACCTTTATGTTTAAGTGAATATGCTCCGTTTTAGATGCTGTTCAATCCTTGTTGCACATGTGTTTCTAGCTGGTGTCATTTCTCTTCAAACTGAAGAGCTGGTGTCAGAGTCTGTCAATCTTTGCTTATTTGAAATTTTCTATGTTTCCTTTTTTATAAAATACTTTTTGCTGGACAGATTATGTTAAGCTGATAATTTTTCCTTCCCTTTAAAGATGTTTTCCATTGTCTTCTATCTTTTGTTGTTTCTATTGAAAAGTTCATATTTAGCCCTGTTTATTCTCTTAGATTAGATGATTTTTTCCCCTGCTCTGGCTACTGTTAAAGTGTTCTTAAATTGTTTTCACAGCTTTACATACACACAAATACAAACAGGTATACTATATTACAACTATTCCACTATTCCAGGTTTAATATGTTGCCTGTCTGGCTTTCTGTGTTTTTATGCTTTTGGGGACTTGTTGAAGTTTGTGAATTTGTGCAGAATTTTTTAATATAAAAAGCGGTTCATACAAAGATGAGCAAAATGTTCAATATTCTTAGTTAAGAGGTAAAATCACTAGAAAGTATAATTAGAATACTTTGAAGTGAAATTTGAAATAGGACATAAAATAAGATATTTGTAGTCTTTGTTTAAGGTAAACCTTGTGGTAGTAAAAGTATCAATTTAAACTGTGCCAAAGCATTTTAAATTTACATGAGTAAAGTGTCTTATATTATATATGTATATAGAATATTTCCATAAAATATTAAATCTTTGAATAATTCAATATAAATTTATAGGAAAATGAAAGATAAATTATAGTATCTTACATGCATAGCTATGAAAATCAAGACAATATAGAAACTCAAGTGATAAACTGTGAGGAAGTTTCTTAGTACTGAAAACTCTCATGGATTTTAAAATAGATGATGTCATCAAATTAAACTAATTAACATGGCATTAAATGACTCAGAGAGATGATGCTATATTCTTAGGTCATCATAGGTAAATAAAGGTAGAAGATAGACTGGATTCCTATCGTGAATCTTCTAACTATGCCACATTATTCCTGTTTTTAAAAAAGCACAGTTTAGATTATGAATAGGAGTTCATAAAGAAGAATGAAATAGGAATCAAAGATTATTCATCGTATTAATATTTTACTACTGTTGGAATTAATAGATATTCTCTGATTTCATAGAGATTGGAATCAAGGTGAAAATAGCAATTATATGCTATATATAAACTTTAAGTTTTAACTTTTTAAAACAAAATGCTTGTTGAAATAAATCTTGAAAGATGTGATAGGTTTAAAGTTCTTTATTTAGAAGATGACTTGAAATTAGTTTGAGCTTATTATACGAAGAGAACCTCTGGCTTCTTCATGATGTGCTTAATGAAAGAAGAGAAATTAAGGCACCAGATATTCTAAAATAGAATGCTGTTACCACTTATATTTTAAAACATTTCATCTGCTTCAGGCAAATAAATTTAATTAAAGAAATTGAGCACTTTCACATAGGCGGCTGCATTATTTATGATTTTACAATGAGCATTTGAATCTATAGGAAATGAATGAGAAGTGACAGCAAAACAATCAAAGACAAAAAGAACACCGGTTTTGTAATATCATCCAAAATAATTTATTTAAGCAAATGGAACAGTTAAGTGAAATTCTTAGCAAATTCAATATTAAAACCTGTTATTTTACTCTTCTGATCACTAACATTATTAAATATGGTAAGCTTTAGGTAGTGAAAAAAATCCTCATAGCTATTTTTTTAAAAAGTTTCAAAAACTTACTGTTTTTACACAGCTACAAGGTTTTGTTTACTCCCATATATAAAAGTTGCCAGCAAAGTATCTTTGGGCCTTTATGAAATAATATATATATGTATTTTAAAAATCTGTATATTCCCATGAAGTGAGAAAAAAATAGGTAAGTTATAGAATTAATCTTTCTTCATTTTAGTCTCTTATTCATTTTTAATGTTTAAATTCTATTCCTTGCAGAGCACAACTCTTAATAATTTGTCCTCCATAAAATGAAAATTCAATATTGAAGTGTGTACTCCATAAATAGGTTTTGCTAAGGTAGGCACTAAATGAACATAAATCAAACATTTTAGAACTTGCAGAACATGTAAAGATCTCTAGTCCAATGGCCTATGTTACATATGGAAAATAAGGAGGTGGGTGTTCTGATTTTTGAATAGGATTCATCCCATCACATTAGAAAACTTAAGAATTTGGTATGTTTTATGCACCACACAAATTCTCTGATGAAGCAATAATATTCTCTACTAGTTACAAATTTTCCATGAAGACTTCATTTATTTCGCACAGTTGAAACACCATGGCTAAAACCAAATTAATTTTATTTTTACAGCTGTCTAGTTGGCCGACTTTTTCTGTAAAGGGCCAGATAATAAATATTTTGTGGAACAGATGGTCTGTCACAACTACTCAAATTTGCATAAACAGCCATAGACAATAAATAAATGAATGAGCATGCCTAGATTCCAATAAAGTTTTATTTATAAAAGGGGTAATGTAAGAAAGTTCTTGTTAGTGATCTGCAGTTAGATGACCCTTGATCTACAACCATATATGTATATATATGGTTAGCCACACAAAAATATATAGGGTAAAGTTCTTACTCTTAAGAACTGTAGTTTCTATGTGTGGAAGGCAAACATTTATGTTAAAGCTTAACAAATGATACAGTAGTATATCCACAGTCAAGATTGATTAATTGCATAGGAAGTTATCATTGTTGTAGATCAAGGGTCATCTAACTGCAGATCACTGACAAGAACTTTCTTACATTATCCCTTTTATAAATAAAATTTTATTGGAATCTAGGCAGGCTCATTCATTTATTTATTGTCTATGGCTGTTGACGAGTAAATTTTATCCATCAAATATTGCAGATTCCGAGACCTAGTGGAAATATTACAGTGAATGGGAGCATTTTCAAAATCATATTCCACCAATTCCTGGGTTCAAGAGATATTTTCAACAAAATGAGCTTATTTTCAAAAAGTTTAGAGAATATTGCATGTCCACAAAACTCATTTGAGAGTCATGAGGCATATTAGTGTACTAAAAACCATGATAAGTACCTGCTATAAAGAAATCAATTATTTCCCAAACTCTTTTGAAAAATAAAGCTTTTAATTTAATATCTGTGATCATCTTGCATAGTAGCTTTCTTCTTTCTCTGTTTCACATCTCTATTTATCATTACTCATAATTTAATGCTAAGCATTATGCTAACACTGGTATACCTGCTTAAAAGTCTGTAATTCAATAACAAATTAAATAATATGAAATGTCCATTTTAAAAATAGAATTTGTTTTTAGAGGAGTTTTAGGTTCTCAGCAAAAATGAACAGAAAGTACGGAGTTTCCATATATTCCATATACCCTTGCGCTCACACATGCACAACCTCCTTCACATGAACATTCCTTATGAGAGAGGTACATTTGTCACAATCAGTGAAGTTATATTGACACAGGATTGTTGCACAAAATATATAGCTTATGCTGCGGTTTATTCTTGATGTTGTCTATTTTATGGATTTTGACAAATGTATAATGACATTATTATTATAGTTTCACAGAAAATAGTATCACTGTCCTAAAACTCATCTGTTCCTCCTTGCTTTCCACTAAGGCCCTGGAAAACACTGATTTTTTTTACTGTCTCTACATCTTTGATTCTTCCAGAATATCATTTATTTGAAATCATAGAGTATGTTGACTTTTCCTATTGGCTTCTTTCACTTAGAAGTATACTTTAAGTTCTTTCCATGACTTTTCATGTCTTGAGAATTTGTTGCTTATTAGTGCTGTATAATGTACTATTGTCTGTACATAGCACAATGCTTTTGTCCATTTAACCCCCAAAAGATGTCTTGTTTGCTTTCATGTTTTGTTAATTATGAATAAATCTGCTATCAACATCCATGTACAGGTTCTTGTGTGTGTGTAACTCATTCAGATAAATGCCAAGGAATAAAAATTTGCTAAACCACATGGTAAGAGCATGTTTAGTTTTGTTAAGAAACCACCAGAGCTCCCACTCAGTTTCCCAGCAATTACCTTGCTTGTCTCTGAAATCTTCCTTGATTATCAGTATGGGCCTAACTTTTAATGGTATTAATGGTTTCCAGATCACACTGGGGTAGAAAGAGGAATAGTGAATGAGAAAGATTTTTAGGTTGTACAATTCTTGGTCTAAAAGTTGATAAGTAGAACACACCCTCACATCATACTGACCCTTTCTCACCTAACTACTAAGGCATTAGGGTTGCTGATAATTTTAGACCAGACACTTTGAAGCAGAGGTAGTGAAATTGCTGGAAATTGCTTTAAAGAGAAAGAATGAGATGAAAGAATTAAGATCTAGGACTGAAAGGTAATATGAAATAAGAGAGACAGAATATTAATCAAAGCAGTCTGTCTAGAAAAGCTTTTGTAGATGGTGGGTGTCAGGAAATGATGGAAGAAATATGGGTTGAATTATGACAGATACTGAGAACCAGGATAAGTTTGGATTTGATGAGGGATATCATGGTTATGAGAATAAGGTCTCACAAAGACAAGGTTAAATAGGTTGAATACTTATTTCAACTTATTCAATTCTCAAAATTAATTTTTCAAGACTTATAATTATTTATTATTTAATTTAGCCATTCATTTTCATATTTGAATGTGATCTGTGTTTCTCATTATGTGATGTAGAAAAATAGCAATGTAATGAAAACTTCTAGGAACAAGGAAAACAGTAAATATATGTAAAGTTAGAATTTAATTAAGAATTAAGAATGATAATAATTTACCACTCAAAGTGGAAAGAAAACCATTTGGAAGAGGAAAATTGAAGATACTAGTTTGAAAGAATAGTTGTGTTTTTGTATCTCATTTACAAAGAGGTTGCCAAAGGTCTCTAATAAATGAACAAACACTAAGGTTGTACTTTCAAGCTGTGGCAAAACAAGAATTGAAAGGTACCGGCAATTTTTGGATTTAAAATGGTGGTAAGTATATTAATAAAGAGTAACAAATTGTTCATTACTGGGCTAATTGGGAGTTATGTTGAACAACTACATTCAAGGAAACTGTCCTGAGTGTAATATGTTTATAGTAACAAAAATGTCAAAATTTGTTAGGTCATTTTTCAAAGTAGCTTATTTCACATTTCCTACAACCTCATAAGGGTTTTTCAGATAGTTTGTTTTATCAGTTATTAATTACACCTGGACTCCACTGATAGGTTGGAAATGAAAAATCAACATTTTTTTGAATGCTTATTTGCCAAGAAAAATCCTTCACCAGAAAAATGGGGGGTCTAGAAAAAAATTCAACAGCACTATAGGTAACTCAAGTTTCCCTAAATGACTGAGGTTCAAAACTGATGGATTTCTTACTTTTAAAGAGCATATACAAAAAATTTTAAAGTCTTTTCTTTCTACATGAGGAATTGAACCAATTTTCACTTTCCCTAAAGAGTTATGCACACTTACTAAGATGGCATAAAACATTGACTCTTCTTGCAGTTTCTCCCAACATCTACAGAATCTCATTTGGATCAAGAACTGTTTTGAAAGCTATTATTATCTTTCTAGGAACATGTGTATGTATAAAAATGATTTCCTGAGGTTCATAGACTCTGCTGAATTCTACCTCTGGATCCCAATTTAATTCATTCAGAATGAGGCCCTAGGAAGCTAGCACATCTGGGACTTCAGTGAACACTGGAGCTTTGTCCGGACCCCAGTCTCTAGTTTACCTCTCTGTGCTCACCTCCCCCAGCTTTGCTTCAATTTCATATCCAATACTGAGGCTCTTTTTTGAGGACTGTCTTCAGCTACTTGAACCATTTCACCTACTCCCACAGGTGGCTAACAAACCTGGGAACACCACTCACCACCATTACCTCAGTGCAGATCAACTTTAAGGTATGAATTACACTTTACTGTGCCCGCCTTGGCTTTACCCCCTTTCTTGACCCACTTTTTTTTTTTTAATTTCTTTGGCAGTTAACTTTGAGAGTGTTTCCTTCATAAATAACTTAGCCCACAAAGCATACACTCAGGGCTTGTTTTTTACCCAATGCTAAGCATATAATTTAACTAATCAAATCAAGAGTAATAACTGAGAGCAAATGAGGATGCTTTTACTAATTATACTGGCCTAAGAGCTATCAATAGCAATGGCCCAGGACAAACAAGACACCTGATCATGGGCTTACATGGCTCTTTCAAAAACAGCTATTAAGAAACATTTTCAGGGGCTGGAGCGGTGGCTCAGCAGTTTCGGCGCTTGCCTGGCATGCGCAAGTATTCGAGTTCAAACCCCAGCACCACGTACACAACAAAGTGTCAGTGGAATGAAAATCATATGAAAAACTAAATAAAAATTGTGTCTCTCTTTCTCTCAAAAGAAAAAAAGGAACATTTTCATTCGAAGTCCTTGTAAGTTGTGGAACATTCTTATGTTGCACTCACTGACCCCTGTTCAGCATATTGCTGTTTCTAATGTGTCATCATCAAGAGTCTCTATTAGGTTAACTAATGGACTTTTCAAGATTGCCCCCTCCCCACACTCTGCAGTTTCTCTCATCTTCCCCCACTGGGGTAGACCTTAAAGACTGTCTTTTCTTTTGAAAACATCCTCACGTCAATATCTTTGGGAACTTACCACCAAACTCTTTCCATGTTCTCCTGGAAAGCTCTGACCACAGATGCACATTGACTTCTAGCAACAGGTCAGAAGGTGCCAGATTTCTTGAAGGAATCTAGACAAACTGACCATAGTAAATGGCTCTTAGTTAAGCATGGTTTTGTATCTGTTCTGTATTAATTTTGAGTATACCCTAATTTGATAACTGCACTTAAGTAACATATAATTAAGAAATTCACTAGAGATTCTGATGTTTGAGAATTTTGAAATTACTCACAGAATTTATTTTGAGCTATTAAAATACTATTCAATTGGGGCTGGAGCAATGGCTCAGAGGTTCCAGAGTTTGAGTGTCTTGTGTAAAGACCTAAGTATTGGAAAACCAGATGAAAAACTAAATAAAGTGGATACTCTTTCTCTGTCTCTGTCTCTCTCTCTCTCTCTCTCTCTGTCTTTCTCTCTCTCTCTCTTTCCCTCCCTTTATCTCTCCCATTCCATGTCTCTCTCTCTCTTTAAAAAAAAATACTATCCTGAATGCTGTTTTTATAATTTGTGAGTTGTCTGCTTGATCAATGAGACAAGATCTCTTTCATTGAAAATAATACTGAATTGTAGTAATTCTATTTTTAGATTAAACATTCTTGTTTCAAAGCTTTTACCTTTTGTACATTCTATTATATTCTTGGCATGTTTTTACAAATATAAGTGATATAAACAATTAAAAAACTCTTAATTATAGGACCTAATGGACTTAATTCAGTTTTAGAATAGTTCAGTTGATTCAGGTAAAGTAAAATATAACTGAATTGGTTTAGTTATGGAGATTTTTTATTTTAAAGAGAGAAGAACAGTGAGAGAGAGAGAGAGAGACAGAGAGAATCAATTTTTATTGAGTTTTTCACATGGCATTCGTTGCTCTGACACTTAGTTAGGTACATGGTGCTGGGGTTTGAACCCAAGTACTCACACATGCCAGGCAAGTGCCATACCCACCGAACCACCACTCCAGCCTCAGTTATTGAGATTTTTTAACTTAGTCAAAACAAGTCATTTATGGAGATTAAAATGGATTGAAATATGACTTCTGTCATTACTACCGGGCAAAAAATTGCTCCCATAGCAAATAACATGTATATCTCATCATATCATAATCATGATACAGTTTTAAAATAGATTTGATTTAAGTACTGTCAAGTTATTTAATGATGCACTGGTGAAAATACTTTTTGATTTCAAAGAAAAACTATAATGAGGTGTTGTAGTACACATTGGAATCTCATAATCAGGTTCAACAACCCCTTTTGCTCTTTTCTCAAACCAAAGTAACTCTCATTTTGGTTTAATATATTACAGGAAAAAAAGTTTCAGCTTACTTTCTTTTAATGAATTGAAGTCTTTCCAAAACAAAGATATAATTAATCTCAGGAGGTAGAGAATATAAAATAAAATGAATTGAGTCTGTGAAATGATTAATTTTTTGTCAAAGAGCCAATTAGGCTTAGAATATTGGCAGTTCTTATAACTTCAATATATGATTGCAATTTGGTATAATAAAACAATTAATTGAAATGCAAAATAAATATTGATTATAAAAATGTATATTTTATTATCAGAAAACTTTGAGAATATTAATTTTACATTTACAAAATCTTAAGACTTTACAATATTTACATACAGATGGCTCTGTACGAACTTGTTCCTAAAGAGGTCAAAAAGAAAATATTTTATTTTATCTGATAATTTTATCATAGCACAGTGTCACCTACAGAGTAAAGTGTTGAATTAGCAAGTTTTGAATTTTCCTAACCACTGCTATTGTTATCATCCAAAGTGGGTCATGATTTTAAAAGTATCTACATAAACAGGCAAGCATAGTGTGGTTTTCTGTAATTAGATGTGGCAAATATATGTACATGTGACAAAAAGTTCTTCTATACAGATTAAAAGAGACTTTCTCTTTAAAAATGCTGATTTCATATCATGATATCAGCATTTGAAAGAAGACAAACAAAAATAGAAATATCTTTTGATTTTTCTATTTTCATAAATCATCAGACACTGCAAAAATCAATCTGCAGTCGATTAAATTTCCCCCTTACTTAAGGATGATGTAAAGAATGTGGAAAGACTATGGGAATAGCTATAAACTACATAGTTTGCTAATGTTTAAGAGTTTGAAGATTTATCATGTTCTTCTTATGTGTGGAATTGGTCCGTCTTTCAAAACAGGCTTGCCAATAGTTTCATTAAAACTTGGGCTTTGGATGTATCACAAATCTTCATTCAGCAAACCCTCTCCTTTCTATCACTCTGTCACAAATCAGTCATAATGACAATTTATTAATAGCAAAGCCAAAGAAGCATAGATAATAACAGACTGAGAGAACTCATGCTGCTCAGTCACTGTGTCAACAATTTTTGACAGTCCCTTAGTTGGCTTCCCACCATATTCATTTGCCCTTCTCTCACTTCTGTTATACTTACTAGCTGTAGAAAGTAATTATCTGCTAATTATATAAGGTATATTTCCATTACTACAAATTTTAATAATTTTTATATTATTATATGGAAATTGAGGTCTCAGCTGTGTCATTAATGAGAAGTATGTCAAACTAATTTGCTAAGTTCAATTGGACTTATTTGTCCAATCTTTCCCAGTACCCAGGTCTTAGATGAGTACTTCTTTTTCTGTAGCCTTGACATACTATGTACACCTTGTCATTATTCCATTATATGGTTATTTTTATGCCTCTTATTTGTATTTATATTACCAACTTTAAATACAGGGATATATTCAGTTATAAATATAAATTAAATATATAAATATAAAATAAAATATAAATATATAAATATAAATATAAAAATTAACTATTATCTGATTAATAGATAAATTATTTAATTAAAAATATTGAAATTTTCTAGCAATATTAGAGGCAACCTTGACATAAGTTTTATGGTCATGATTTTCAGCTTCTAATATCTTTTTAGGTGATCTTTTACAATTTTATATCTTTTGGATACAATCAACAAAGGGTACTTTGCACAAATTAGTCTAATTAATTACAGAATGTATTATAGTTTTCTGGGCCAAAATACATAAATCTCATTGTAAATTTAAAAGGAAATATGTTTATATAGTTCTCCGTGATTAGAATTGTGAAAAAAATAACTATAAAGTATGTATTTCAATAAAATTTATAATTGCACTATATTATAATCACAGTGGTGATGAATTGTAGTTTATTTTAAAGAGTGTAATAGAAATTAGCTTAAAGTATTTTAATTTTACCTAATATCCAATAACTCTATAAAAATGGTATACAAGAAATCTAGCAATGGGGTAGTTTTTATTTTACCCCAGGTGCTTGCTCCAGGAATTGGAGTGAGCTGTCAGAACACAGGAGAAGTTTGGAGTACACCTTGGACTTCAAGGGGTCTTATTCACTCAAGCTTGACTCCCTTTGGGGACCACTCTGATGACTATCAAATGCCACTGTTTGCCAGGAACCATTCTCAATGTTAGACATGTACTTAGTCCTCACAAATCCAATAGATAAGTATATTCCTCTCTCTGTGGCATAGCATGTGGAAACTGGAGAAGAAAGGTTGATTAAGGTCTCTCAACCAATAAGTGCAGGAGTGAAATCTAAACTGAATACTCTGTCTGGAGGTGTGATGCCCTTACGTATGGTGGGATAAATACTACTACTTTGCATTGCTTTCCTACTGGGAGCTTCTCTGACCCTTGCACTATGGGTTGCTGACTTAAAACAGTAAAGTTAAAACTAATGGTCTGGAGCCATCTATTTCTGTATTTGTTCACTGTCATCTTTCAATAGAATTATTTTCATAGTTTATATTCAAGTGGTAAAATATAAATAAATTTTATGTCAATTTTGTTAAAACACTATTTAAAATGTATAGTTCTTTACCTTCCTCTTCTTTGATGGAGCTTGGCTAAACATTCATTTCTGCTTTTTTCTCCTCAAAGATATGCCTTGAAATTCTTGTGAACATGATAAGAATTAAAAATTAACTTTGTGTACCTGGAGAGTAACATGTTCACACAGCAGGCGTGGTATCATTTTGGAAAACATTCTGCTAAACAGAGCTGAAGAGAAATGAATTGGCATATAGCATAAGTCTGATTTTGTTTCTTTTATCTTAATGTGATATTTCAGAGTCATTTGTTGGATTAATGTACCAGATGTGATAAAATGTCCATGCCTAACAAGTCATTTAGTCATTCTTCACCATGATAATTTTTGTAGAAGCATGAACTGCTGTAGCTTCTTCATTTAACCTGGGTTCCAACCTGATTCTGTGTCCCTTTTCACAAGGGGCATCCAAGTTAGAATGTCTTCATATTCTTATTGATACTGGTCAGAGATAGTTTTAATTTCGATGTAAATCTTTATAGCTAGTAGAAAGAAAACAAAAATAAATAAATAAATAAAAATGACCACGAGAAATAGTAAACGTCTTGAAATCTTTTAGTCCATCATATTGTCAAAATTAAATACTGTCTAAATGTTCAATAGCCTAAAGATAACTTCTCCTTCAGATGTATTGCTTTTAGAAAGCTACAGGTACATGAGGAAAACTACTTAATGGATCAATAAAACTTTTGCCCTTTCTTCCTGTCTTCTATTATGCATTTCTTGCTTTCATCTTGTATTCTTCCAACTTCCCTTCAGCAAATATCTATTGAGCATCAATTCTGTGCCACGCAGAATGTTGTTTACTTGGTATTTACCACTGAATGAATTAGACCACAATCCCTGCTCTCATGGAACTCACATTAACATCAGAATAAAATTTGTCCAGCTAGATGTTATTTGTGAATCAGAGCAGAGTGAATAGAGAACAATATACAGGCTTCAAAATGGAAAAGTGGGCCAACAATAGGCAAGGAACATACATGTTATGTGATTAGCAGTTATCAGTGAGGTTTCTGACTTTCTTATCAACACCACAGTGGTTTGTCATAAGCAATACATGTAAAAGTTGAATCCAGTTGAAATTCAACTGAGTCCAGAAAAATAAAAATTGGTAAGATTCAGAGAACTCAGCCACAGTGCAAGGCTGCCCCAAGGACTCCGAGATTTGTGAAAGATGAAAATGCATTATATTTCCTCCTATTGAGAGAAAGATGAAGATCTCTCTGACAGGTATTTTAAGTGCATGTGATTTTATTATTTGCACAGTACAGAAATATTTTTGAAAATTTTTTTTCAGGGCTGAGGACCAAACTTGGGGCCTTGCACGTGCTAGGCAAATGCTCTGCCACTGAGCTAAATCCCCAACCCCTATTTTTGAAATTCTTGTGGATATTTTCCAGTGGTTTTCTTAGGTAGACCTCAGAACAGCATCTGAAATAGTGAATAGATTTGCAGTTACCCTCTACATTTTCAATTAATTGAGGCCCCACATCTGCTAATCAGGTGGCCCAATTCTTATTGCTAAGAGCAAAACCCATTTATTGAGAGATCAACATGAGATTTCTAAGTGGCAGGTAATTGGAATTTTGTGGTGTGGCTTCTGCAGGGCCTGATGACATAGTGTCACCATCAGCTGTTTGCTATCATTTAAATAATCCACCACTTAATTATTAGCATAATGGAGTGAATTGAGCTTTCTGTGTTCTCCTAAAAATGAAAATGAAGCCCATTAGTAAATTCCATTAAGCATTATGTATTTTTTCAGATAAAACACAATTAGTATAACACTATTTACTAATACACTAGGCCATTGCTACTAAGTAACTGTCTCATACTAGAAAGCAGGGGGCATTCAAGGCAATAAACACATCAAAATGTTTTGTAATGCATTGATCGAAATTAAATATTACCTAATTCTTATAACAATGTGTTCTTATGGAAAGGAGTCTGAGTTTTCTGAGAAAAGTAGGATATTCTAGGTAAATGGCAGCATAAATTTCTAGTCATGGTTTATTACATTAGCATGTTTTTAACCTTTTCTTGAATTACATTTAAAATGTTTTGTGAAAAACAGAAATTTAAAACAATTCTTTTGAGGGGAGAATTGAATGTATAGATGGCTCTTTCTCCTATTTCAGTGTGATTTTTGGTTCATGCTAAGAAGAATAAAATGAAATAATTTGGATCTTTTGGAAAATATGCTTTGAAGATTTAAAAGACTTTATGACTTGAAATCCATAGGGCGAGTACAATGTTTCTAGCTGTACTATCCACATTTAAATTAATATCAATATATCCATCTAAAATACATTATTTTTTCTGTTATGGTACTTAGTATTCAATTCCAAATTTATTGATCTCCTAGTATATGCGAGAGATTTTTGCATGGAATTTGTGGGATACAAAATCAAACGAGAATAATCAAAAAATCTCTCAAGCTTAATACCTGATATGTGATAGGGATATGTGATAACATTTGATGATAATTCAAGGCAGAATTCAGCATAGGGTTCTCTAGAACTTATAGTTCTAGAAAAAAACTTGGTATAGAACGAATAGCATGTTGTATCCATACGTATCGGGGGAGATAGGGTAGAAGTTGGAATGTGAACACGTGAATGGCATGTGTCTTACCCAAATTCTAGAAAACAGAGCCTGGGGATTGGTTTGCTAAAACTGTATTGGATATTTGAGTAAGAGGAAATTAAGAGCATGGGTCAGGGTAAGTGAAAAAGGCAAGATATAAATCAAATATAAAATTGGATTACTGAGTTATCATTTGTTTCACAGGAAATCACAGCTGGATGTTCGGTCAAGCAGGACATTTCTAGAGAGGCCATATGGGACTACTGCATCTCAGAGCAGTCTGTTTCAGGGTGGAAGGTGAGTTACTTATGTCTTGGCTGCTTCCCATTCATCTTCCGTATCAATAGATAAAAATTCAAACCACAGGTAAGGAAAGCGCTAAAAATTGGTAATGATTGCAGTTAGGCCATTCTGAATATTCTAAAAATCACTGAATTGTATACATAAAATGAGTAAATTTTATGGCATGTGAATTATATTTAATAAACTTATAAAAATTAAATCTATTGCAAGCTATAGCCTTTTTGGATCCAAGTAAATTGAGTGTAGGAGGGGCTGGAGCAGTGGCTCAGTGATTATTCTGCTTGCCTGTCATGCATGAGTTCGAGAGTTCAAACCCCAGCACTACATACACAATAAAGTGTCCAAGGAATGAAAGTCACATGAAAAACTAAATAAAAATTACTTCTCTCTCTCCCTCCCTCTCTCTTTCTCACACACTGTCCCCTTTCTTTCTTTAAAAAAAAATTGAGTGTAGGAATTAGAGATTTTGAGGTTCTGCCATGACAGAGTGCAAAACAGAGAAGTCCAAACTCAGTTGTTACCTTTAGGGACAACTGAGACCCCTGGAGTTGTGAGAAGATGAGTGAAGCTGACTGTCACAGTGGCCACACCTTTGTGATTTAAGCAAGGATCTGATATTAACAGGGGTCATCAAGGCCAGAAAACAAAGCAAATGGGAAACTCCTAGAAGAGGAAGTGGTATGGAAATATCTAGGAGGAAGCACAAATACGGTGATACAGAGCTTTCTCTTTTGTTATTTGGATCCCTTGTACCCTCTACTAAGAAAATAGGATGCCTTTACTTTCAAAGATGGTCCCCTGTAATCACCTCAAAAGGGCTTAGAGAAGATAAGCAAATCAAACTGTAACTTATACTGTTTTTTGTGATCTTTGGCTCTGCAATTAAAGATAAGACTTCTCCAATCATGGAGAAGTGGAGTCCGATTGCCCTCCTGTTGACTATTGGCTCGTCAAGCGATATTCTTGACTGGTAATTCTGAAAAAATAACTGGTTCTCAAGCCTAAATCAAATAAAAACTTGCAGGTTCCACTGTAATCTTTTGGAATACTTATGCCTAAAACACAGTTGTATATGGTGAGAAATCTTTAAAAGTACAATGGATAGGAATAGGACCATGTGGAGAAGAACTGAAACACTTGGGCAAAAGGAAAGCCCCGCCTCCTCCCCACCCAACCAAGCTCCCACCTGACAGCCATCACCAATTTTCTTCCAGTCATCAGTCAGCAATAAGTTGCAAGTCTGGCAGGAGAGCTATTGGTACATGGCTTTTCCAGCTCTGTTGCACTTCCACAGTTGATGCTGTGAGGAGCAAAGACAAGCTACTCAGGTAAGCCCTTTCCAAGTTCTTGACAAACAAAATGATGAGATATCATAACATGGGTCACAAAGTTTTGGAAGTCATTTGCTCTAAGAGAAAACTATATTTGATATTCTCACTCTCACTCCTTAGTCATCCATATGGAATTCATTCACTCCTATTGGGCTGGGTTGAGTTGTTCTCATGATTTCATAATTCAGACTGCCTTCCCAAAGGCATAAACTCTTAGTTCCCTTGCCCTTTTGGAGCCCTGTTTGCTTCAATTTTCAATTCAACACAATTGCTTGGTATGAAAGCATTGGAAATGACCTAGTGAATTGCTTGGTCTCAAAAAAACTTTTCCAGTTTAGTGGCAAATCTAGATATTGCTTAGTCTTCTAGCAACAAAAGAAGAATAGCTTCTTTGGCAATAGGGGAAGGAGGTTGCTGCTTTTTGCCAGAAGGGTTAAAGGAGATAGTGAGGTCAAATATTCAATTTTTCCACCATATAGATAGGACTAATGATCCCACTGTTTCACTGTTGGAACAACTTATTTATTAGAGAACTCAATCATTGAACATTGTTTTCCTTTGTAGAAGCACTGCATCCCTTATAACCAGATAAAGTTTTAGTGTAGTGTACCCTGAGGCTGCAAGAGAACAGTCTTCTTTAAAGTTACCATTGAAATTCTCTGGTTTCATAGCAGAGCATATATTGGTAAATACAGACTTTGAACTCATCATTTTATTTTTCCAAGACCTCTCATGCTGTTATTTGCAGCCACCAAACACCAAGTTCTTTATAACTGTTGCATCATTCTGATCAGAGCAACCTCATTTGATATTCCTATTCCTTGCTTTCTACCTGCACATGAGCCTAATTAATCATAGGTGAAGGCATTTATAATTGTGAGCCCACTAAATTTCAGGAATTGCTGCTAGTTCACTTATCACCACCAATAGGATACCTATTGCTTTCAGACAGGTGAACAATGCAATTTCAAATTATCAACTTGATTGCTTACTTTTCAGGGCGGCTTCTGGCATCAATTGTCTTGGCCTAGATATCCTAGAAAACAGAAGCTAAAATCAATCTTCCATATGGGAAATCAGAAGTGAGGAGAAAGGAAGAAAAACAGGATTGGGAAAAAAAATCAAATAAAGATGATACATTACTGAGCTGCACACAGCTTCAAAAGAATAGATGACTGAATTATATGTGATGTGTCTGGAGGGATCACAGTATATTTGCTGCATTTGGAATAGTCCATTCTAGATAGGAAGTCTTAAAAACTTCATCAAAGGGGAAAAAGGGAACGCAATTTAACTGCCATCTCTTTTCTTCCCCTTGCTTAAGTTTGCCCCATAGTATGCTATGTCACATGTTTTAATGATGTTAAATACAATCTCTGGGATGCAAAGGGAGTTTGGGTCTTAAGGAATGGATTTCATTGCACCTGGATCTTAGAGCTGCTATGGCTTCCACTGAAGTGTGTGTAATGAATGTCATACAAAATTCTAACCCTGTTCCTTGAAAGTTTGATGCAATTTGAGATGGTAAGAATTGAGGTGATTGTATTTGGGGCTTGAAGACCATGTATCCAGAAAAATAAATCCTATCACCAGGACACATTCATAATCCATAGGGAAAAGCAACTATACAAAAATACATTTGGATATCTTAAAATGGAGTCCATTAGAACATAGTTCTTGTCTATGTCTAATCTTTGCAAAATTTCTAGGATTATATCCTGGCTATAGAAAAGGTAAGAACCTGATATACCCTCTAATAATAAGTACAGTTTTGTTTACTAATGTTTGATTCTATGGACAATTCATTCCATTTATTATGGCTTATCTCTTGTAATATTTTAGTACATGCCTATTTGAGGTTTTCTTATATCACCATTCTGCCACCCTAGATTTGTTATGACTTATCTTACAATCTAAACATTCTGAGTATTTCATTTCAGGACTGTTGACCATGAATGGAATTTGTCTCATAAGGATTTTTTTTCACAAATGTTAGTCTGCAAAACTTGCTTAGCAAATGACCCACATAAGCATTTCCAATAAACGCATTTATTATATATATATATATATACCTTTTATGGTGGGTATCTATCTTTATAACTATAATTTTATCAGGTAGTATCAAAACATCAAAGAATTAATATATTGATTCTACAATTTTTATAGAAGTAATTGAGGTTAAACATCAACATTTTAAAATTGTTAACTACAAAAATCTATCAGTTATCTGTGATTTTATTTAGCATTTTGTGTTAATCAAACTGGCATGCCCTAAAAGGTCCACAGATTTACAGTTTGAACTGATTTACTTTTTTCCTGGTAAGAAACTGCTTTGTATAAGGGAAGAAAGGGAAGAAATCTGGAGTACTCAGTGACCAGTCTGGTATATAACCTTCTCACTTGTGAGAAAAGCCACACCAACACACAATGTTTAGTAACAATTTAGTATGAGAATGTTTAAATGACATGTTCTGAAAATGGGCAATTCTTGAACTACAGAAATGTAATCATTAGAAAGACTGTTAAGCTTGGTGAATTGAAGATATAGATGTATCCTTCATATGAAGAGAAAGTATTTGACTATTTCATATTTAAACAGCAGAAAATTGTTGGATGATTTTAGTTAGCAACGGGAATTGTACTATATGTGATGCCATCAAGTCCAAAGTGATTCTTCTATGAAACAGAATAATTTTGACTGATTTATTAGAGACTGCAAATTCTTTCTGACAAGAATAAGCTTTTGTTATTCCAGCCTATCTTATTAGGCTATAGGTGGTACTTTCATATGTGCCATGTTGTTAATTTACTGCCCTATAGCATGACCTAACCATTCATATACCTACAAAATAAAGTATATTTATAATGATTTGGTAGACCAACCATAGGTAGATGTTGAAAGAAATATTTGAATTTACTAAAGGATTTTTCAGTTTCTCTGATGCATGGGAATGGTTATAAGATTTGATGTAGTCAAATTAGAAAAGGGCCTATTTTGATTCTATTGTAACTGGGATTGTTTTCATAATTTCTTTTTTCAGATAGTTCATTGTGATATAAAAATCAAATTTTTGTATGTTAAATTTGTATTCTGCAAGTTTACATAATTTATTTTTAACAGTTTTGTGTGTCTACATAGGTGTGGAGTCTTTAATATTGCTGTGTATCAAGTCATCTCATCCGCAAACATGTCAATTTTACTTCTTCCTTTTTGATTTGCAAACCTTTTATTTCTTTTTCTTAATTTCTCTTGCTAGAACTTGAAGTAGTATGTTGAATAGAAATGATGTGAGGGGGAAACCTGGTCTTGTTTTTGATATTAGAAGAAAAACTTTATGTGTTACCAGAATAAGATGTGAGTTTGCCACATATGGTCCTTGTTATGTTGAATGCATCAACAATTGGTGACCTCAAAATATGATCTAACTCAAGCAGCCTTCTTTCAAAGTTTGCTATTAGGCATGTTTTGTAAGAAATCTCAGGCAAAGTTTGACCAACATGATCCCTGGTCTAACACTAGAACCTTTGGACAAGTATGGTGTTTTCTTTGTGTATGGTCACTAAGAGTATCTTAAAAGTTGTTATTATGAAGTGTTATGTGTGTGTGTTTAATTCTTACCTATTTTATCATTTTTGCTGTTAGCTGTTAGTATAAGGGAAACAGTGTTTTATGTGTGTGTATATATTTTTCATTTTTTTCTGTCAGCTTTCTTTCTCTTATGGATTCTCTAATAGTAATTGAATAAGTCCAACTTAGGTGATTATATATATATATATATATATATATATATATATCACCTATTTTTTACTATATACATATGTCTCTCTAAATCCCAGACACTTGACTTTTTAGAAAACTGATTTAAAAATCTGTTGACCTTCATTCAAGAATTTGGTATCCTTCTGTTTGTTGAGGTAAACTGTGCATTTTCATGTTAGAAACATGAGACCATTTTGTTTGCATTATTTTTATTGACTCCTTCCCATCCAGTTTAGGTAATCTTCATGGCAAAAATCACTGAAATGAAGCAAACTTAAAAATTATATTTGTGAATTTCAAATAACTAATGTGAAATGTAATATATAAATATATATAAATATATAAATATAATATATAAATATATATTTATAATATATAAATATAATATATAAATATATTTATAATATATAAATATAATATATATAAATATATATTTTATATATATATATATATATATATATATATATATTTCCAAAATCTTGACTGTTAGGAAGCAATCTTGGAAAACACAACATCCTAAAAAAATCTGTTTCCAAGCCAGAAAGACCTTATAGGATTCACAAATCCTGAAAGGTTTATCTCTGTTAAGTTGAGGAATGCGACAGCATTGCAGTTCCTCACATCTCAGTGAGTTAGTTTGCAATGACATCTCATTAGGTGACATTTCATGGCCTTTCAATGGTCCCACATGATCAATAGAGATTCCATTGACATCTCTAACAACAAGAAGTCCTCTAATCTAAAATTAGAGGAAATAAGCAGTTCACTCTTTTTTCTGGCCTTTTTTTAAACTTGCATCTTTCATGTGTGATTGATGTCCACTTATTGCATATGAATGGAGTCACTTCAAATATGGTTCATTGCTCCCTCAGGAAGAAAAAAGAAAATTTTAAAGTGCCTCTGAATTTTTTTTTATATATGCCTGTTTATTGCTAGCCTCCCTCCTCCTTTTTTTAATTTTTATTAAGGAGTTGAGTTGTTGTACAATCATAAATGCATAGAAAGTAACAATATGATATACATTTGATCCTAAATTATAGTTTCCCCCACATTACCCTCACCCCAGTCTCTTGATTCTTTTATATTACACCTTATAAGACATAAATGTTCTCATATATATATGAGATTGTAAATTTTCCAGAATCAAATGATTGCAAAAATGTCATTTCACTTCTCAGAGAGGTAAAGAGTATGCTACATTATTGATTATCTTCTAAATCCCTGCCTATCCTCCCTACCTCTCCTGCCCACCACCACCTCTCCCTTCCCGCTCCCCGACCTACGTGTCTATGGGTCCCCTAGATTATGTGTCGCTATGCCTTTGGGGTATCAAATACAAGAGTTTGACTATCTTTTCACCCAAGTCTGAATTTAGCTCCAGCCTCCACAAATTAGGGAAAACATTCGACCCTTGACTATCTGGGTTTGTCTAACTTTGCTCAGCATGATTTCTCCATTGTCAACCATTTACCTTCAAAGGTTGCCATATTGTTTCTAATGGCTGAGTAGAACTCCATCATGTGTGTGTATGTGTGTGTGTGTGTGTATACACACATATATGCACTTTTGGATCCGTTTATCCAATGAGGGGCATCTGAATATTTTTTTGAGGGTGACATCAGCAAAGCATAAAACAATGAGATGGTGATGTCATCAGAATCCATATTTAGCCACCCAACAGTTGCTTTAAGCTACCAAAGATAAAAAATCAGACTATTCACTAATATTTTCTAGAAAGAGCAAATGTAAGGACCCTTGATGACAGAGTAAAATTTGACTGTTTAATGCATCAATTGGCTGCATTTAATATCACTTAAACATAAGGTTGTCTATAATAAAAAGCATATAGAATATCACATGATAAAATATTAAAACTACTTTTTATTGGTTCTTTTTATTGAAATATGACATTAGGATTCACTTTGGCATAATTAAGGACTATAATTTATTCTAATTCAGTCCCTAGTACTATTCCTTTCTCTCCCCCTTCTCCTTCCCTGTCCCCTTCCTTCTGCTCTTCTGATCTTTCTGCTTTTTACTTTTAGTTTGTTTCTTTGTTGTTGTTGTTTTAATTAGTGTCATGTGGATTACATGATGGTGAGATTCATTGTGGTATATTCATATATGTACTTAGGCAAGTGGGGTCAGAATCATTCCACTGTTCTTCCCTTATCACATTCCTTCTCTCTCCCCCTCAATCCCCATCATCATCATGTCCACTGATCTTTATTTCAAGATTGAATATGAGCTGCAGTTAACATTTAAGTTACAAATTTGATCCATGTCATAGAGTGGTAAATTTCAAATAAAAAATTACTTATTTTGTGCAATCTAAAATTAGTAGTACCTGGAAAGTACTTTTTATATCCATGTACTAATTAATACCTAGAGATACAAATTTGGATTTCAGACTTTATATCTTTTTTTCCTTTTTACTTAGCTGAATGTAATTTCACATAACTTTTTTTCCCATTATTTCCCCCTAATTTTCTCTCACTTTCTACTCCTTCCTAATTTAGTTACAACATGGCACTTTCCTGTATCCTTTTTGAAACATTTTCCTGGGATGTGCAATTCCTCTTTATTGTTCAATTTGGAAAAGACCATATATTTTATGTCTTCCAAGATCTCTCAGCTGCATTTCATATTTGTGACATCCTGTCCCTTACTGCAATTTTTTTTTATTTCTGGGACACAGTTATTTGTAATCTTTCTGCCACTTTGAGGGTCTGTGCTTGACTTTATTCTGGCTTGTATTCTCTGAGTTATTTCATTCATTCCTAAACTTCAAACACTCTGCAGAAGCAGAATTGTACTGTCTATATTTCCACTGAAGACATATTATCTGATTTTTGGGTTATTATTATTAACTCTATCCTGGTATCATATATATAACATGCTAAAATCACAAGCTTTGCTGCATAAGCATTTCTTTACCTCATCTGACCTATTTCACTTTAAAAAAATCATTGTCCATTGTCCACTTATGTTCTATAGTCTGAAACTTGCTTATTCCAGATTTATCTTTTCCTATAAGGTTCTATTTCTCTGCAAATCATCTTTTTTTTTACAAGTTACTGCTCATTTGTCATTTCTTGTTTGATCTGCATATTAGTCTCCCGACTAGTTGCTTTTTCTCTCATTTTACTCATTCCATTCTCCATAGTTTTAACAGAGTAGTCTTTCAACTATCAAATGAATAATTCAACTAAAACTGAATTTGATATATGAAACAAAATATCAATTGATATTTATAAAATTGCAAGCGATCTATTTCAAGTCTATTTACCAAACATTCCTCATCTGAGTTGTGATGTCTATATTATTATAAAGTCAATTTTTATGCACAACTGGGTCTCTTCCTGGGCAATCCTTTTCTATCCATTGGTATGTTACTTGTACAGATGGTGCCACTGTGTATTACATACTTTATAGTATACTGAGATGTTTTATAAAACTAGACTACTCACATCAGTGTTTCTTTCTGAATTACCTTTAATATAATCACCTGGTTTTTTTCCCTTCAAATCATTTTGTCAATGCCCCGTAGAAAATTATTCTTGAAATGCTTTTCATCTACTGCATAATATAGTGAGAATTTATATTTTCACATGTGTTATTGCTTTTGAATAACATGATATAACAACTCATTTATTCTCTCAAATCTTTATATTCTTAAATAAAGACTTGTAGTTTCTTCATAAATTTCATACAAAGAACTAAGAAAAAGATAAGGTCATCGTTTGCTGCATTCTTTTCCAAGATAATGTTGCAGCAACAATTATATTGCCTTGCAACAATTTTATATAATTTAGGGTTAGGACTGGAAAGTTGGTCATTCCTTTTCACCTCTCTGAAACACAAATTGTTTGTGACTCTCAGTTCACTCTTCCCTGAACATCTAGAGAATGATCAAGTTTCAGTTTGGAGAGAGATGACAAAGTATTTAATAGAAGTTTGATCTTATTTTGTAGTCATAACTGGTTAACATCAGTTCAGATATTATAATTGCAAGTCATTTATTAAAATATTGACCTGTAAATCACATTTTTCCATGTTTCAACTGTTTTTGTACTCTGAGATGATAAATCACTGATGGAGTCAAGACTAATCCATAAATCAAAATGAGAAATTACTATTTTAAAACAGTATATAGGCTGGAGCAGTGGCTCAGTGGTTAAAGCACTTGCATGGTATGTGCAAGGACCTGAGTTCAAACCCCAGCACCATGTAAACAAGTAAATGTTGGAGAAAAAAGGCCAGAGGAAAAAAATAAATAAAATTGATTCTCTCTCTCTCTTAAAAAACAATATATAATAATTTATAGCTATCAGAATTATCAAAGAAGAATATTAATTTAATAATAAATGCACTTATCCATTGAGAAAGTGCTTGGTTACATACATGGAGAAAGTGTAATGGAGCCTTACCTTCTGTCAAATTTTGTTCTACTTTGGTTTTTTCAGTTGGTCACTCTAATGCCTGGGGTACATGTGTAGTTACTAAATGACTTTGCTTTATCATCCACAAAATGCTTCATAGAACTGCTGTTATAGTAAAATGATATATGTAAAGAAGTTAGTATAGTGTCTGAATACACACTAAATACTCAACAAACGTTAGATACTGGCAATCCTTTATTCTTTCACTGACTATTCATTCTACCTTCAAGATTTAAATGTACTCTGACTTTTGTGTCATGTTGAGATTGCTCTCCCACTCCATCCTAGTACCTGAGAACTGGGGAACATCAAGATCAGACTGTGCCTTCATGCTATTGAAACTTTCAGGTCACAACTGCTTTATTTCCATCTCTGCTCCTTTAAAGCTTATGACTTTCAGTGATTTTCAAACTTCAACATTCATCAAAATCCTTTTGTTCAGTAAATTAATATCTTTTGGTCTGGAGTCTGAGAACCTGAATTTTCTAACAAGTTACCATGTGATGCTGCTGCTATTGCTACAGAACTATATAATTGTAAATCATTTTTAGATCAAAATATCAATAAAATCTATGGAGATTTTAGACATGATACTTCATCTCGAGTTGAGTGGAATTATCTTACCATATTCTTCATAATTGAAATCTAAAATAATCTTTTGATTTTTAGCAGAACTTTGTACTTCTTAATTTCACCAAATTTTAATTTGACAAGAATATCTTATATAAAAATTTGATTATTATTTGATATATTAGGAAAAGCATGGGAAGCTATTATAAAATGCTTTTGGTGAGAGAATTAATTAGGTAATTCATAATTGGAGTAGCAATTCATTGGTATAAAATTATCCTGTTTCAGAAGCATTTCTTCAGTGTATTCTCTGACTTTCTTTAGAATTTCAATCTTTACAAAACCTTTCAAAAGACCCCAACATCCCATTTCCCCTAAAATCTTATGTTATTTATGACAATATTTCTTCAAGACTAGCTATTTTCTCTTTTTCATTAATATTTATATGTCCATTATCAGCCTTTTGCAACTCTCAATATATGCGAACTCAATAATTACATTATGAATGAAACACACAACCAACATCTATTTTTTGGATTGCATTGCAATTTTCTTTTCAATTTATCATTTAGGTACACAAATAAATTACTACTTAAAGTCTCAGCAGAGGAGAGCAAATAATCATGTGACAATTCTAATTAAAACTGTGGGTTGGCTCTCAGCTATTTCAAATGTGAAATGACAGGTAAAACACTGTTTTCCCAATAAATATAACACACATTTAAAAGATCTTTTAACGCTTAAGTGCCAGTAATGGAGAATTCATTGTCAGTAACCCAAAGAGAGAAAAAGATTATCTATATTTTGAGAAATACTTTGAGAAATACTGATGGAACAAGGTAAAAAATAATGGGGGAAAAATCTCATTCTCCTTTTAGTTCACTGAGATTGTTACCTTCGTTCCTCTTTGAGACATTTCTTTAGCTCACATATAATATGGGTCTACGTATCTTTGTGTTATCTTCTATGGTTGGTAAAAATGTCAACACAGAATTGAAATAAATATAACCAAGATGAAAGTCCCCTGATTCATAATCTGTGTATGCTATGTTGCATAGCATAAAAACTAATGTTGTTAGGGAGCTGGGGCCTTTCAGGAAACTGAGGCAGCACAATGGCTCCTTCAAACCAATTTTTGCAAGCATGCCAGAAAATTTTCAGATACATCTCAGAGTAGAGAGAATGGATCTTCTCAGAAAAGACAGGGATTGCACACTTCTCTTGATTTCCAGTTTTACTGGGGATTTCAGGGAGAGTGCCACTTTGGTCCACCTCTTAACTTTTGTCTGACAGCAGGATGACTTCAGACTTTGAAGTTCCCACTGCCATGAAAACTCTAGGTCACTTTGGTCCATGCTAACTGGTAATTGGAACCTGTTATTACAGATTATATGATTAGGGGAATTATCTTTATCTTGCTGAGTTCTGAGATTTGGTCTGTGAAAGGGTTATAAAAGTCTCCCCATGCAGAGTAGCTTGTGTTCTTATTGGCATTTCAGGCTTGCATTTTCTTTGCAGATATAGGGTAGTTTGCTGAGGAATGTTACATACCTATGACTGAAGTCAGACAGGGCAGCAAGTAAATCACTTTTCAGAAAAAATGCACAGAGGGGTAGCACAATGGCCCATTTTATAGAATTATTCCCTTAATCTCATGTTCCTTTTGCTCAAGTCTCTGTCCCTTTTCAGTATGAATTAACTTAAATAAGTAATATTTTAGAAGTATCAGTGAATTTTTGTGAAAGGCATGCATGCATATTTGCTGGAGAAGTAACATTAGTCTACAAAGCTTGTAACAGGCCAAAATAAAAATTAAACACAAAAAAGAGTAATTTGACTTGTTTCAGTTACTATTCTACAAAGGCAACTGCTTTCAAACCTATCAGCTATTTTATAGAATTTAGCGCTATGTCTCTAGATACTTATAATGATATTGGTAGTACTACTTTTTGCTCTTTCAGTTTTATCTTTTGGTTTCCTGATTTTTCAGAAGCTATCTTTCAGCCTCAACCATAGCATGTGAACTTTCAGCTGACTTTCAACTTCTACCCTAAATGTAATGCACACCTAGAACCCTGTTCCCATCTTTCCAACATGGGTCCAGCATGATTTTATTGAACACACTTTTTAGTTTGAAACCGTTTTGGCTCTGGAGGGTCTAGGAAAGGATCTATTCTTTGCCCCTTCCAGTTTCTGGTGGATGTTTGTGTTCTCCAACTTGTGCCTGTATCAAATCTCCTCATGCTTCACTATGATAAGAATACTTAGTGAATTAAGGATCTTCCCATATAATCAAGGATGAACTTCTCAACTCTATGCCCTTAGCTGAATTATATTTGCAGTGATCTGTTTTCCAAGTAAAGTAATGATCCCAGGTTCCAGGGATGATGATGTGGGCACATCTTCTTAGGAGCCAACATTTAGTCTACTATAGTCTGCATCTGCTCCCTCTGTCAATTAACTTTCTTCTCACATTTAAAATACATTTATCTTATCCTAACTTTCTTAAAAGTCTCAGCTTTTTACAGTGCCACCTCTACTTCAAGTCTAAAAATCTCATTTAAATATCAACACCAATGTCCTAAAGTTTATAATCTAAATTATTTAAATCAGGTAGGATTTAAATGTCATTTAAATGTCATGCCTGGAGTCTTATTCTTGAGGAAAAATTCCCTTCCATCTGCAATCTGTGAAATTTAAAATAAGTGACCTAATTCTAAAATACGATGGTGGAACTGTCATAAGATAGTCTCATTCCAAAGAGAAGGTCATAAAGATCAAAGGGGACAAATGCCACCGTGTCTGGGAATTATGTCCTGCATCTCAATGCTCCACTTTTGGGGCTCAGGGCTTTGCTCTCTGTGCCTATGACTCTTCCATCCTCTGTCTATGTAACCATGGTCTGGCCTTCAGATTAAAGCTTTGTCATCCTCCTTTTCCCTTCCCCTTCTTCCCCCCTCCTGCCTCCTCCTTCCCCCTCTATCCATCTTTGCATTTGTATTCCTCTTCCTCCTCCTCTGTCTCCTCCTCTTCTTCTTCTTGATTAGCACAGGTTGGTAGCTGAGTAGATCTATAAAGCATTTCTTTAACTCTCCTCCACTCTTTCCTATGACTTCTTAAGTCACATCCAATAGATTAAGAATTATGGCTTCTAGTAAGAGGATACATTCTGTCATTTTAACCACCCAGAACATGGTGATTTGTTATGGAAGCCATAGGAAATGAATGTAATTCACATGCCACTTGGTAGGGTGATATCCCTCCACCGTCTACCTGATAAATGCTGTATAGAGGGTCATTTCTTGGAGATATTTCATTATGAAGTTGGTTTAGCCACCCATACACTTAGCAAATAGTTTAGGTAGAGAGTCTACTTTCAGAAATGACTTTCTACCAGAAATTGTGTCTAACAAATCTAGGAGAAAAGATAGATTCTTTATTATAGTGATCTCTCAGGTCTACAACTGTGAGAAGCTGAATTCCAAAAACAATGAGCTTGGGAAGTTTTCCCCATTTGCCCTTTCCCCACACACAAGAATTCAGCTGATAACCTTGATGTCACTCTGCACAGGGAACCCAGACATGCCTTGGTGGCATTTAGTATATGGATGAGTTGGTGAACATAGAGGAATGCCTCTTTCAGGCTATGGGTTTCAAAGGAAACACGAACATTCCAAAGGAGAATATTGCTGAGAAGTGCTTGATTTAAAAAAAATGCAAAAGAGAACTCCCAATTGGTTTCTGAAAAGCATAACTGAATTGAGGACTCAGCCATACCCCTTTCTTTGTATGCTATACTTTTCATTAAAGAATTTACATTATCTTTTGTGAGTATTGTAATCTTGAGCATGATACATATATTCTTCCATAGTTAATTTTCTCATTCATAAAATTGGAATTATGATCTTACAGGATTTTTAAAGAGTTGCTTAATATATACATGCAAAGCCATCAGTGTAGTTTGCCTTGAACATTAACTGTAATTATTAAATAATAGATTCCTTGTTTACATTCTTTATGTCCTACATTGATAAGATGTAGGGAAGATATCATTCTAGGTAATGAAATCCTTAAAACAGAATAAGTTGCCATGGGACACTGAAATTTGCTTTGGTAGCTGCCTTAAATATTAGAGTAAATTTCTCTGTCAGATCTTGATTGACTGAGCCAGGCTGTGGATTAAATGAATTCTCAAGGTCTCTTTCAGGTTTGAAGATTCTAAAGTAGTGTAACTAGATTTGGGGATATCATTAATAATGAAGGACAATCCTACTTACCAATGACAGTAGGGCTGTTGCTCTAAAAACTAGACTTATCTTAGAAGGTTTAAGGTACCATTATAACTAAGATTATCAGTATACCTAAGATTCAAATATGTAAATATAATGCCCATGAAGGCAGAGGATTTATGTATTCCAGATTCATGAATATATAGTGCATGCCATAACATCCACTATTGATTAAATTAGCTATTTTCATTAGTTATCAATTAATTACTGGCTAAAAGAAGAAATTCAGTGCTTTCTTATCATGCCAAGCAGGCAACATTGAAAAAACACTTGACGTTTTGACATTACTTTTGGCTAACCATCTTTTTATGTTAATCTTTTTATTAATTCAATAATTAAGAACCTGCTACATGCAGAGAACTATTAACTTCTATATAATTTTTAATTTGGGGGCTATTATACTCAGAAGAAATATCACTGGAAACTCATGGCTTTATTTCTTTGAAACTTGAATTAATAAGTTGTGACTTCTTATGAAATGTTAAAATTGCTGAGACTGAGAAGTAAGAGAGAGGTCATATGTAACTGAAAAAAATCAGCCAATTCTTCCTATAGTGCTGCACATAAAATAATGGTCAGAAACTTGATAGTCTGAAGTAAGCCTGATCCATATCATCCTTGCAGGCATAAAGCATATTTAAGTCATAACAAAAACAAGTTTAATTGGGTCATTGGGTCCATGTAGGATAGAATTAAGAGAAGGTAGAAAAGTAATCTGTAGGCTTCATCCCATGGCCCTGTTCTATCTGGTGAATACATACTTATTCTACAAATATCAGTTTACTTGTCAACTCCCGAGGAAATCTTTGACTTTATTCTTCATAATGTTCCCTTGTTCCCATTGTCTACAGGTTTCTTCTTTAAATGCTCAAAACTTGCCTGCAGACTAAAACTGCAGAGATTTGGGCCTGGTAGCTATCATAATTTAGTATAGAGAATTTGGTTTGGATTATAATTATAATTTATGATCTACAATAAAGACTACTTTGATCATACAATCAAAGGTGTTTTTGCTACATACAGCCAAAAAGTTGATAGGATTCTAAATAGTTGTGTTGAATCTGGTCAGTTTCTAAGTCAGTCTATTGAAAATGGTTAGTAAAATAATGACATAGTTTTTTTTTCTTTCAGAATTGCTTGAGAATTGAATTCAAATGCTCAGGGTTCAAATAGGCATTGGGGCTTCAACTTGTGTAGAAGCTCTTCTATGGCCTCTGTTAAGTTCCCATTTGTGTATAGCAGTAGGTGAGGGATGTTAGGTACTGGTTGAACAGCCATGGAGGCCATTATCAGATTGGATATATTTGACATCTAGCAATTATAAAGCTTAAATTATACATTCCCTAAAGAATGGAAAACAGATTTCTTTCTTATAAACTCCTGTAGTCTAAAATAAAAAAAGGTGATTTGGGACTTTCTTGACACCTCTCTGAGGGAATTTGTTGGGAAATTAGCTTTCCTGAAATTTGAAATCTCACACTGACCCAAGACTCCTGGGTCACCTTTGCCAATGGCCTGAAATGGGAGAGAAAGAGTGACCATGGTGGAAAACAAAATAATGCCTTTTGGAGAACACAATCCTCTGACTTATATATAGGGCTGTTTTATTTTCCCTACATGTTTTTGGATTGTCTATAAATATATGTTGAGGTTTTTGTTTTGTTAATATATCACAAAGAAATCTTAGAGATTTTAGTTCTTTGATAGAGAGTGAACTGAGATCGTTACAGTTTGTTTTTTGGACTCCTTATTTGTTGTAATATATTACCTTTAGATATTTTAATGTGTATTATCCAGATAGAATATAGTATAAGATGTAAACAAGCCACTTCTATAAAAGTGTTCTAATTTTCAGTGTTACAATGTTTCCATTTTCATCTTCATTTAAATGCATTGTATTTCCCTTCTAATAATATAAACACATGAAAAGATTCTATAGTTATCAATATGGAGTGATTTTATGACTTGTTTTAGATAAATATTTATTTTCAATAACAGATTTTTCCATTGGTAACATTTTGTTTCTAAAATAGAAAAGTATCTCCTAAACTCTACCTGAAAATAAAGGGATAAGACATTCTCTTCCAGGGTGTCAAAAAACTCAATTTGAGATTGTTTCTGATTTTAGGGAAAGGAAGCAAAAGCTGATGGTAATAACAACTTTATAGGGAAGTATATTTTGAAAATTTAATACTTTTTGGAAAAATTTCTTCATAGTAGAAATGGAAATATGTTATCTCTAGGGGTTTAACCCCACCTCCCTTTTTAAAAATCTTACAGACATTTTTTACCTGGAAAATTTTTCCCTCTAAGATACTGAATGGATGAAGAAACTATTAAATCCATTGGGAAAAAGATCCTTTTAAAATTGTGCAGCTGCTATCTAGTTTGTCATTTCTTTTATAAACCCTAGGAAAAATAGATGAGAACTCATTTAATAGTAGAATTTCAGAATTTTAGTTTACTACTATCACAACTTTTTCTATTTGATGCTTCTAGAGTTAACTATATGTAAAGCCCTGTTTAGGGTCCTAATTTATAGAAACCTCTCTCCTAAATCTTTTTTTTTTTAAGAGAGAGGGACAGTAAGAGAGACAGAGAAAGAGAGAAACAACTTTATTTAGTTTTTCACATGGCCTTAGTTGCTC